>BQNB010014727.1:61588-73684 GCA_026074375.1 Tanacetum coccineum | reverse complement strand
TACATGCAATGATGTCAAGTAAAACAAAATCTTTTGTTGCCAACGACGAAAATCAGACCCTTTAAACTTTTCAAGTTTTTCAACATGGGATTTCAGTATGGTTTGATCTATCTTAAAAATTATGTTTAAGATTGTTAGGAGTAATATTACAGCAATATCAGAAAATACAAACATGTGATTGAGGCCTGCGAATGCAGTGTCCTTAAATAGAATTTTGTCCTATCTAGTACGACTGTTTAGAGGATACAACAATCAATTCAAGTATAAAACTCAAATCTAGCGAATCTGATATGTTTTCATGATGGAGATTAATGAGGTTTTTTTGTGATTTTGATGCGTTCTTCCAGAGATCAAAAATCCATTATATAGTGTATGAAATGATTCCTTGAACCATTGCAACTCTTCATGATACCTCTACATAATACCGTTACATGTTAGTATAACTGTAAAAATAAGAGAACGTTGCATCTGTTCAAGAAGGGAACGACACAATGAAACCTAATATGGATTAATAAAAATAACTCCAATTTTTTCTATTTAAGCCCAAGAACCCCAATGCCATCTTTTGACCATTAATATATATATATATATATATATATATATATATATATATATATATATATATATATATATATATATATATAACATAAATAGGGCTAATTATGGGTGTATAAATATTGATTTAGTAACTGTATGTCACTTCAATGATGACATGACAGATACATAGCATTTAATTTCAAAATTCACTATTTTGATATCTTTCGATTTTTTAAAATATATTTCAAGATATACACCATAACTAGATTTGATAACAATCCATGAATTATGAAAATCCTATTCAAAACATATCTATTCCTTAAATATAATTTGATTATAACACGTTTAACAATTCATGTAAAGTGTTTCGGTCCACTGTATATAAAAATCCATGCATGTTAAACTAGTAGTATACACGTAAATTCCAAATCAAAATTTACACACATATCTATATTGTTAAATCAATATAGAATGATACTAATTTAAAACCATTGTTGATGACATTTTTTATAAACAAACATAAGTTAATGAATGTGTATATTTAGGGGTTTCAATTACCATTGTGTTCATTAACAATATGTGGTTAATATCTATTCTAGAACTTTGTATTCATGCATGTTAAATTGGTCGTATGCATGCTAAATGCATGCATGAAAAATGTTTCGATCTATGCATATGGCTTTTCTTTTTATTTGATAAGTAGCAATCTAAACTCATAAGGGATTTATGATGATGTTTTTTTATTTTCTAACAATTGTCAGTAATAATTTTATTATTTTGCAGGATGAGCATTGGATCAAGTTCGAAAATCAAATACACGAAATTTACCTGCTTTGGTTACTTTGACAAAGTATATTTTACATGATCTCAATTTCTTTGTATTAGGGCTCAAGTCTATGAAATAAGGTATGGCTTTTTATTTGATCTTTAGAACTTTACTTTGTTTATTTACATGATGAAATTTTATCTGCTTTGGTTACTTTGACAAAGTATATTTTATATTTGAATTTGTTAATGAATCCTAAATTCACAGGTAAATTATGTCTCTTTAGAACTTATAATAAATAATTTTGCACGTTGAATGCATGCTATGCATATGTTGGTTTCATTGCAGCCCTTTGCAGGTTGGCCTTTTTCCATTGAACTTTTTGTTTGTGTGAGCAACCACGGATATGTCTCTTTAAAACTCAATGTAATATATATATAAAATATATATATATAATTTAACTTATATATGGGGCTAAACTATGACTGTATTAATAGAATTTAGTGACTGACGCCACCATCAATAAACATGGCACACAAATTTATGGTAATTTCAGGTATATTTGAAGAAAAATGTGTGGCATGGGAAGGTTTGAACCCATGGACCTAGATTCTTAAGTACGTGATAAGCATTCAAAAAAAAAAATTTTATATAGATTAGTTTCTTTTTTTATCAAGATCTTCTGACCAAACCCAACACAAACAAACAAACTATTTGCATTTCTTATTGCTATTGTTTTATCGTGATTTAGTATGATTTACATGCTTTGAAACTTGCGAATCTGAAATTTCAGCATCAGAGGCTAAAAATGAGCGAATTCTGTGGAACATCTGATGTTGTACTGTTCATCTCAACTGATCCAAAACTGGCTAGAATCACTGTAAGGGTAAGATTTTTTCCTGTTTTGCAATTTGAACATTTATAGGTTGGAACTTTGCGGATTACCTTGATTCGGGTTAGTTGCGCAAAAAGGACATGATCATGTACTCATACGAAAGTAGCATCAGTCTGATGAATTCGAAAGGCGGATATGGCTCAAAGGGATTTTCTTGATGCAACAAAAACGAAAATGGGGTTTATCGTGTTTGGCTATTTATGTATGTTTTATGTTTATAGCTTGCATCTTTTTAATATGCGTAGTCCTCTGTTGTGTTTTCTTCTTTCATGTATAATATATCTTGGAAAGAAGAGTTGAAAAAGACCTGTATTTAGTTTATTTCGTTTTTTTTTTGTCTATATTTTTATTTGTATGTGTGGGCAATAAAGGAGGTTTGTTTCCTAGGTTTTTTGATAAATACAGGTTCTGTTAATTGTATTAATTGTCATGGATATAACCACCAAATTATGATATGCTTGCATGCATAAAGGCAATCGTTAGAATGATACAATTGTTTGCAATATGAACCAGTGGTTATTAATTTTAAAATTCAATTTCCCATTCATTATCTACATAGCATTACACATGTATATGGCTTATTACATTTTATACTTTGTTTTAGGTTGAAATGTATAATATTAATGATGTATGATGTGAGGAGACGTTGAATATAAACAAATTAATTTTTTCGATAACGCAAACATCACAAAGTTTATAAGAGAAGATGGCACGATGGCAAACGTGATCGTATATGATCCATCTCAACGTAAAAAACCAAAGAATAAATTTATATTGCGCGTAATCATTTCGAACATGCTTTGGATTTAGAGGTTTTATTGTGTTTCTTATAAGTTTCATTTGATTGATAGTGATGGTGACGGTGAGATGATAAGACATTAATGTTTTCGATAAAGCAAAATCAAAAGGTTATAAGGAGGAAGAGGCACGATGGGCAGACGTGATCGTGTATTGATCCATCTTCAACCTAAAAAACCAAAGAATAAGTTTATATTGCGCGTAATCATTTCGAACATGCTTTGGATTTAGAGGTTTTATTGTGTTTCTTATAAGTTTCATTTGATTGTGATTCTATATGTTATACACTGTTTCTTATAAGTTGTTGGTGTCAAATTGAAAGACCTTCAGGTTTGGTGAAAACAGATCTATTTTAGTTTTAACATTACTAAACGTATGATCATATAGTTGCTGATCATATGGTAATAATGTAATATGCGCTCTTTTTTTAACAAACAATGTAATATGTGTTCTTACTATGTTATCCATCGAGCAAATGGATCTCATGTTTTATATCTGATAATAATCTATATAGGCTGCCTGGCAGTACATCAATACTCTAAATGCGTGATCAAGAATCTAAATGTGGCAAAACATGAGATTTAGAGACCCTTATCTTCCATGATCTGCATAAGATTTCACAAATTTACATTTATGATGATGTTTAAGTAAATCATAATTGGTTTTGTATAACGCAGGAGTGGGCTGGTCATGATCGTTTTATTAGGGTAATGCCAGATACCCCATCTGCCGTAGGTTCCCATATGAGTTGCAGTAAACGGTTTTTGAGTTTTAATTTATGCATTTACGTAATTTATTTGTTATAAACCAGAATCTAAACTTAGTGTAATGAAATTAGCAACACTTTTCCTATTTACTTTCTGTTGATCTTTTAAACTAAAATTCCTTGAAAAATATTGTAGAGAGCTATTGCCCTGATGTGGAAAGAAAACATCTTGACTGATTAAAGTTGTATCAGTTTTACGGTGTGATGGATGGAAATGCATTACACATCACGGCACCCTTTAAGCACCAGGCTCACCATTCTCAAGCTGACCGGGAACTCCACTATATGGAAGTACATCTCCCATGCATCTTTGGAGTAGATACCAGAATGATAGTCTTGACAGTAATATTGATTTTGGTTACCAATATGTTGTTGCTTTTGTAATGGTTAATATTCTGATTGTTCATCTTCACTTAAAATTTGCAGGTTCATTTGTCGAGGGCAAGCTTATTTAATTTTTTTCGCAATGGTTTACTCCCGGTACATGCTTTCTGTCAATTTGTCACAATATTCTGCGAGTACAAACGAATTCTAGGGGTTACAGCCCGGGAATAAACAAAGTTAAGGATTTAATACATCAACTAACTGCAGCTGGTTGGTTATATCTAAAATAAGTACAAAGTTAACGGAATGAACCATTGCATATATATAAGGTTTAAGGGTTAAATCGTAAAGACGGTGAAAAGTTAATGGTGTTACCATTATAAAGTATTAACACCACACCTTCTTTAAAGTATTTAAGTCAATTATATTTATAAGTATTCTTCGGATTTCGAATATCATTTATTTCTTTCTCTAAAGAGTATGAACTATAAAATTTTAATCACCGTGTGCCCGATTCATCTACTAGATGGTGAACAACTCCAGAACTTTTGTTTGTGCCGCAGGCTTATCAGTTGTGCAGCATGTGTGAATTACTTTCTCAGGACAAATGAATCTATGTAAAAGATCACCGATAGAATTGCAGAAATTAGTGTAGTTGTTATTACATGTTTCTTTCAGTCACCGCCATGTACATTTATACATTTAAGTTTTTTTTTTTTATTGTATTTAGTTTATTTTTTTAAAAAAAACCCCCTTCTACCCAATTCTATTATTGTACACGTGTTTAGAATCATATGCCCGCTCCCTTACCACAAGATAATTAAATGTGTGGTTTATGTATCTTCATCAGATGATTTATGTTTTTACACTTATGTGCACTGCAAGTTGAAGAATATTTTTTGTTGACTTAATTCATCATACAAAACGTCAATTTGATGCTTTATTTGCAACTCTTATTCCTGTTTTTGTGTATACAGGATTTAGTTTAAAGTGGTGTAGCTTCCTTTGTTTAGTAAATGGATGTTTACACACGACCAAAATGTTTTACTTAATGGTGCAATCTAATGAGACCCTGGTTATATTAAGATTCATCACAATTGACCCGCGAACAACAAGAAAGCTAGACCTCACTGTATCTTATGGTGCTTTAATTGAAAAGAAAAGCATTAGAACAAAGCTAAATACTACAACCTATAACTTTAACTGCATATTTCTTGTATAATGCTCCTTTTGAAGAACTATAACTATTTGCTATAGCTAATGACATTTCTTTTCAAGTCTTTACCTTGCTGTCTACAGTTCAATCAACTAGACTTATGAAAGTGAGTGGGTTAATTCTGGTTGGCCTCCATTAATTTTGATACTAGATTCAATATTTGGTTTATAAAAAAAAGGGATGCCACTATGTTTGTTGTACTTTACTGAGCAATAAACTCTATGTGCACCGACAATACCTCTGATGTGATGTATTTTGCAAAATGTTAAAATTGAGGTTAAGCTTTGTAATATTTACAATTAAATCCCAGTGCTCTAGCCAAACAATAAGCGAGTAATTGAATATCGGATTGATGTGGATTTAGGTTTGACGAAAAGCAAATCTAAATATCATCTCTTGCATTGTGTTTGAAAAGCATAAGCAGTTTTATTGAGGGTTATTTGGGTAAGCTTTTTAAAAGAAATTTTAGCTTTTGCATAAAGCCCTTTTTTTATTCTTTCATGAGCCTTTAAGCATTTTTCTTAATACAATAAGCTGATAAGCACCTTTGATAAGCTCCCCCAAACACCCTCGACCTCTAAGCAATCCCAAACACCCCTGGGTAAGTGAGTTAGAGTATTTTGATAAAAGTTGAGTACTGAAAGCTGAATTTTATAACAAGAAATCAAGAACTATATACAATCCCTTTATAATTAAGGCAATAGGTTTAAATATGAAATGTTAAAGGTTGGTTGTTGACTGGGACAAGGGAGTGTTGTAAATTATGGTCATGAAACTAATTAGACACCTTCAAAAACATGCAAAGTTAGATTTTGTGAAAGCTAACGAATTAGCATCAGTTAGATGCTTTTAACATGTTTATGGGTGACGGGCATAGAGTATATACTTCAATAAGTTGCTTGTGCGTTTTTTAACATGTTTATGGGTATTAATTGATATCTGACAAGGATTTAAACTATGATGATTTGGATTCGGGATTGAAAGCAGCTCTTGAAAATGACCAGTCCGTGTTTGATGCTGATCGACTTCAGAAGTACACTGGTATTCATACTACACCTCTAATCTTTTATGTGGTTTTTTTCTTTTCGTGGTGTTATCCTCTCCTAACGAGTTAAATATACTACTATTCTACCAAACCAAGGACGATAAACATATATTAAGATGAATAAAGAAAAGATGGGTATAAAATTTGGCCTAACTCCAATTTGTTGTATCTGTGGGTGGAATGGGCATCAATTGATTATTGCTATTAAGTATGGAAGTACTGATTGATTAAGCTTGTGGTTATTGTCAGACCTTGAGTGCTCAAAACATCTTGAAATGGCCAATCCTCATCCCCTTTAGAGGGATAACGGGTCGCTTGATGCACGAGGTATAAGGTTTTAATTATAAGAAACTGTTCTGAACTAGCAGTTTATATATGCGTTTAGGTTGGGTTTGAGTTGTAAAGAACCATCGGGGGAAAGGCATCAAAACATTGGTGAAACTTCATCTAAGAAGCGTGATCTCCAATTACAGCTTTACCCTCGTACCCATATTTATACCTTTTCGTGCTACATAAATTAACAATCAATAAGACACTAAATGTCTGAATATAAACCATTGAAATATGGTGTAGGTTTCCGTGACCACACAGTGTACAAAGGTCACCAGGTGTTCTTGTATAAAAGAGATCAGATATTTGCTGCTGATGTTTGAGGAGCTTTTAAGGCTAAAGGATTTAGGGAATTTAGTGATGTAAGCTCAATCACTATATTTGCAGACTACATTGTACTGCTTCAGCAAAATGATTTGACTTAACAGACATGTATATGAGTTGTAATCATTATTTTATGTAGTCTTTTCTATTTGCTTTTCATTAGAATTGTTACCGGTCACAATAACTCGACCTTTTAATTTGATTAACACAATAAATAAAACAATTTATTATGAGGATTTACATCTCAATTGTGCTTTATGTTTGTAAAAACTTAGTTATATTGACAATGTTGACGGGTGAAGAGTGATAGTTGATATCTGTACACAACGTGATTGATAAGTTTAAATTGTCAAACTATATTTGAATTTATGTAATTTTCAAATTGTAAAATGACTTAGTTTGGCTTAATGGTTGTAGTGTTTTTCATTATTTAGGGAATATTCTTTTAACAACACAACATATTTAAGTGTCCAAAAATATAATAATGACAAATACTAAGAGCCAAGGAACACTATCAAATTTGGTTTGCTTTACAAAGACGTACTTCTCACAACGGCCAGCAATATTCACACTATCAAGAATCAAACAAAAAAGAGGAATGAAGATTCTATGTTCACAAACACGACAACCATTAGAACTAAAAACATTGTTTCAAAAAGTTTTTATGAACCGAACCCATGCCCTTGGGCGGGTTTAATGTGAAACTATATAATATATATAATATATATATATATATATATATATATATATAAATATATATATATATGTTAAAATCAAATAAAAAAAAACTAAAATGAAAATGAAAGAAGAAACTACAAACACACATTTAAGATTACACCTACAAAAATGGATGCATCTCTCTTAAAATTCTCTCTCCTATTTTAAAATGTTGGAAGCAAAAATCCGTTTTATTCTTCTCCGATTTGACTTTTACTTAGCACTAGCGGGATTGGGGAGGGGGGTGGGGGTGGGGGGGGGGGGGGGCGACGCTAATGGTCCGGAGCGTGGGCGTAGGGGTGGTTAGTTGTTGGTAGCCATGAAAAGTATATATATATATATATAGTTAGGATCAAATAAGAAGATAAATTAAAATAAGAATGATAAGAAGAAACCACAACCACACATTTAAGATGCACCTACAAAAACTCATGCATCTCCCCTTGATTTTCTCTCTTCTATTTAAAATGTGTGGCTAGAATTCCTTCTTATTCTTCTCATTTTTATTTTCTTCTCACCGGATCCCTACTCTATATAGTAGGGATCCGGTGAGAAGAAAAACTATAATGAGAAGAATCCACACATTTTAAATAGGAGAGAGAATTTTAATGGGAGATGCATCCATTTTTGTAGGTGCATCTTAAATGTGTGGTTGTGGTTTCTTCTTAGCCCACTACTATGGACATTAATTATTTGCTAGTCATTGGTAGAAGGTCATTATAAAGAGATAAATGTTTTATTGTTCTACCAATGTGGGATAAAACTATATAAGTTTCAACAATAGCCCACATTTTCTTTTCAAACACCAATAATACCCCATATTTGAATAAAAAGTAAGATAATACAACGTTACTTATTATTCTATATTCATCAAATGTAATATCAAATGCATCAGATTAGGTGTCTTTTGGACTTAAACCTATCTTAGTGAGTACTTATCGGATCTACTTTGTGGATATCGAACATATATCTTGAACTACCCATGTTGTATAGTAAATCGAGATAATGAGTATCACACATATCATATTTATAAAATAGTGAGAAAAAATGATGCAATAAAAAAAGATAATAATACACCTCAAAAGTATAAAAGGATGGAAATTAGAACTAAATATGACCGCGTGCACAATTTTTTTTGGACCGTAACACTAGAGACACATTTCGATGGACCATGTGTATTTAGTATACATTTACAAAAATTCGATGTATTTTAAAAAATTTACACTACATCGGAAAAAACCATGGGTGTCCTGGAACCTCACGGGACCCCCTCTTACATCTCAAACGGAAATGATGGTTTTACCCTCATGTGCATGGCACATGAGGAGATTTAACGGATTATTTTAACCGAAGTTAGAACCAAGGACTGTGAATGTGATTCTTTGCAAAGTTAGGGATGGTTAATGCAAGTTGAAACTTTTAAGGACAATAGATGCAATTTTGGATGAACTAGAGAAGATAAGATATGTGTAATTTACTCTTTATTTAATATAAGGACAAAATTTAGTTGTACTTTCTCCAACTCTCGCCATATAAACATGCAAATAAACCATGCTATAAAAAACATTAAAAATATAGTTATAACTCCTTGCTCCTTAGAGTGGATGTTCCTGAGATGGGGCACACAAATCATACGGCGACGAGACACGTAGAATGGAGGAAATGGATGGTATTAGTAGCGACGATATGGTTACAAGCTTTTACGGGTACAAATTTCAACTTCCCTTCTTATTCAAGTGAATTGAAATCTGCATTGGAAATTACTCAAGTGGAGCTTAACTATTTGTCAATGGCTTCAGACTTTGGTAAGTTTTTTGGTTGGTGTTCGGGTGTCTTGTTGTTGTGTTTTCCGACATGGGTTGTTGTTTTCATGGCTGCATTTGTTGATTTGTTTGGTTATGGTCTGTAATGGCTTCTTGTTCAAAGACTCGTATCATTGCCTTATCTCATGGTTAGCAATTTGATTTTATTTCTTATTGCATTTAAGAGGTGTTTGAGGTTGCTTATTTAAACTGCTTATCTGATTATTGCGTTTGATACTTGTTGAAAAATAAGTCCAACAAACCTTGAAAGCTAATCTAAGGAAATTACTAAAGTACAAGGCCTGGTTAACAAGGCGGTCCCCAGTTCGAGGTTCTAGCATTGGATGAAGATGCTGAGTATCGATTATGTTTAAGTGTTAGTCCTAAGGTGGAAATTGTTGTATATTAGGAATAAACTTAAACTAAGGTTAGGGGGTTAAGTGTACATTGTAATTTAGATTAGGAATAGACTATAACTAGGATTAGATAAGCTTGCCTTTTAAAGGCAAAAGGATGTTTAATCTTAGTTATAGTCTATTTCTAATCTAAATTACAATGTACACTTAACCCCCTAACTTAGTTTTTAAGTTTTTTCTAATATACAAACAATTTCACTTTAGGACTAACACTTAAACTTAATCGATACTCAGGCATCTTCATCCATGTGGAAACCTCGAACTAGGGACCGCCTTCTTGTTAACCAGGGCCTTGGTACTTTTAGTAATTTCCTTAGATTAGCTTTCATAGACTCCTTTCTTCTTTTCAGCAACATTACCCTCTGCACCCTCTTGACCAGGTACTCCGGTTACCGTAATGTTTGCCCCCACCTTTATACCAAGGTGTACCTTTTCCCGCTCCTTTACCAAGCAGTCCGTGTTTATCTTCTCTTCAAGTTGCTTGTCCTCCAACCGCCTTTGATCCACTGTAGTATCATCTTTACTAACCTCAAAAACCTCAGATTTACGATCCCTTTGAGCTCCCTGCAGTTCCGCCTCAAACCAAACACGTTTTTCATCTTGTACTCCATGAAATCCTGTTTCAACACCAGGACCAAGTTGTTTGAACCCAACTTGTTTATGACCAAGTTGTTTGAACCCAACTTGTTTAGAACCAAGTTGCTTTAATCCAACTTGTTTTGAACCTCTATGCTTTTGTACAATATTCCCATCGAGCTTTTTGATGTTTAACCTAGTATTCATACTAGACATTCTTCTTTAACCTTGCTACAAACCTTGTCAAGTTGCTTTTTAACCAACTTTACCGACAAGTCTCACAAGCTGTGTGTTAACCCCGCTTTCTTATAAAGATTGATCTACTAACCTTTAGAAAACCCTGAAGCTTCGATCTTTCCACCTCAATTCTACAACCTTGATATACCTTGTACTCCAAGTAATCACTTTTCTTGAATCCTGAGACAAAGCTAAACCTTACTTGTTTTCAAAGAACCACCAAGACTTAGAATACCAAAGAAACCCGCGGACACCTTCAAACTTCAATAATTCAAGATTCTAGATAATCAACTAAACCTTGAAGCCTTTTTATCCTTCAAACTTGATCACCTCTAGAACCTTAAAAAAACAACACCTTGAAGCTTAAAGATTCAACCTTGTACAAACCCTTTTGAAGCTTGAACCTTGTCGAATTTAAAACTTTGCAATACCAACCTTGATAAACCCCAAGACTCTTGCAAAACTCGACAATCTTAAGCCTTCAAATCCTTGATCGAAATCTACTTTAAATAGAATCTACAGAAACTTCGGCCTACTGTATTTCTCTCTACGAACCTCTAACCGAAGATCCCTCCAGTGAGATTCTAGATCTATGTGTCTTCGACCTACGATTCAAATTTCACAATGATCCAACGGTTAACGAATCTACAGCGTCAATTCTCCCACCGTTGTGCAGGAACCGACGAACCAAAAAGAGGAGATATCACTTGATTGGATTGTACACCTTTGAGTCGACCTAGCTTCAAGAAACCAACGTAACCTTGGCTCTTGATACCACTTGTTGAAAAATAAGTCCAACAAACCTTGAAAGCTAGCGCGGAATATAGACTCAAAGAAAACACACGAGTGACCCCAAACGTTACATTGTATTAATTAACGAATGAGCAAAGAAGAATGTACAAACTAGCATCCCCCCTCATCTCTATTTATAGAGATGAGGGGGTAGAAACCTATCCTAAATAGAATAGGAAACATCATTGCCTTTAAAAGGCAAGTTTATCTAATCCTAGTTATAGTCTATTCCTAATCTAAATTACAATGTACACTTAACCCCTTAACCTTAGTTTAAGTTTATTCCTAATATACAACTAGTGTTTGCGATTGTTTATTCAAACTGATAATGGTTTCTTCATTTGGTGGAAATATATAATTTGTTATGATTAGTGAACCAGCACCAGCTTTGAGCTGAATTAAGTCAAAAATGCACTTTAATTTGGTGTCCTAAACTCCTAATACATATTAGTATATTTAGTTGTTTGTTGTTGCTGATTGAAGTAGTTATATTAAGTACTTTAGCTTCTTTTTTTTGTATGTGTGTGTGTGTGTGTGTGTGTGTGTGTCTATGTG
>BQNB010014727.1:0-59937 GCA_026074375.1 Tanacetum coccineum | reverse complement strand
CAAATTTTACGAAGAACAACCCGAGCCACGTCACAACGAAAGAAAACATGCTGAACATCCTCCATAGCAGCATTACAAAGAGGACACAGATGGGAATCCAACAAAACACCTCTACGGCTAAGATTGACTCTAGTAGGTAACCTATCACGACGAGCACGCATTTTCACTTCTTAACGATATATATGTCTATAAGTAAATCAACTTGGTAATACTTTCTACATACGATCAAATGATCGAGTAACATAATCATAACTCAATAAACAAAATAGATATAATAAATTCTAACAATAACAACAACAAGGAAAGATTACCCGCGCGTTGCTGCGGGCGTTATTTTTTCGCGCGTTATTACGGGGCATTTTTTTTGTTCGGGTTAATTTCTTCGGTCTCATGTTTAATAGTTTGTTTTTTTCCTCATATTAAATGACAAATTTTTTTTTTTCAATAAAGGGGATATTTTTATTTTATTTTTTGGCCCAGGCCGATAGAAAGTCGTAAACGTAATTTTTTTTTTAATATTTTGTTTTTATTTTTTTCCTCATATTATATGACAAATTTTTTTTTATCTCAATAAAGGGGAATATTTTATTTTTTACTTTTTTTGGCCAGGCCGATAGAAAAGTCGTAAACAGTAATTTTCTTTTTTCTTCTATTTTACTTTTGTACAAAACCTAACACGAGAGACGGCTACATATAGTTGGCCATGTGTAAAAACTGTTAGACAATGAAACTCCGTAGGTGTTATGTATTATTAATCCATCATTTATAATGGTAAAACCCTAAATACCTTAAACCCACAAGCCGGGCTTGGGCCTATTTATCCACTAATACTCCCCCGCAGTTCGAGCGGCGAAATCGCGAAAGCCCGGACTGGAGTAGTAAACTAGAAAAGAAAAAACAAAAGGGAGTTTTTTATACATCTATTACTCCAGTCTGGGCTTTCGCGAAAGCGGTTTCTTCTCCAAAGGCGATGATGTTTGAGGATATTGTGTCTCGGTCTTTTTATTGGTGTCGTAATAGATGTAAAGCCTCGTTTAGTTGGAACGATTGGCTTAAAAATCCGAACCTTGTCGCTTTGTAATTTCTAGCTTCTTGCTAGTGGTTTTTAATAAATAGTTGTTCAAAAAATAATACTATTATTATGTGTATTTTCTCATACCTTGAATTGGTGCATGCATTTTCACTTCTTAACGATATATATGTCTATAAGTAAATCAACTTGGTAATACTTTCTACATACGATCAAATGATCGAGTAACATAATCATAACTCAATAAACAAAATAGATATAATAAATTCTAACAATAACAACAATCTCAAGTTCCAAATACAATATGATACACATGTTAGCATATTAGACTTAGAAGTCTACGGCTCGTTTATTTTTAAAAATTTTACCATTTGTTTGTTCTATAAATAATCATTGTTTTTTTCATATTTTATTTATCAATTCAAAAATACTTTGCATTATATATCTTTTGTTTCTACATGGTATAAAGAGCCATGAATCTGTATACGTTTGGTATTTGATTCTTATGTTTGCTTGTGAAATTGTTCTGCCGTCCAGTAACACCACTCGCAACCACACTTTTAAACAAGTGAGGAAGTAAGTTTTTATATTGCTAGTCTTTGATTGGTTTTGGTTGTTGGATTTGCGAAATCAGTTAATGGGACGGTGAGATACTAATTTGAATTTGCTTAGGACATGAATTGCTATAACTAGGTTTATATTGGTTTGTTTGAATATTAAAAGTTAAATAGGTCGTGGGCGTCTTATGGGTTAATATGCTAACATTGGTAATATTAAAAGCATTGCCATCCTATACATGACCGTCAAACTCAGGAGGTGATTGGGACATGCCGTAGAAAAGGGGGGCTTTGTGTCTTGGATGACTTCAGAGATCCAAGAGTTGTTGCAACCTCTCCTATGAACTTATCTTCGTTTTGGTTTAATCGTTCTTCCTCGGTATTTTATTTATGACATTCTCGTTTAGGTCATGTTTATGCATTTGTTTAAAGTTTTTAGTGTCGTCAATGGCGTAGGGCACTTAAAAAGTCATGATATTTTTTTATTGTAATGGTTGTAAACTTGTAAAATTTTCAACCTTGCCATTTAATAAAAGTGTTTCTTTTTCTAGTGTTCCTCTAGATGGATGTGTAAGGGCCTTCTTCTCAACAAAAGGAGGTTCTAAATACCATGTTTCGTTTATTGATGGCTTTACTCCACTTGGGTTTCGCTATGATTTTCTTTCATATTTAAGGATTTTAGAGCTTTTGTAAAAATACAACACTCAAGGGTCATAAAATGTTTTCATTGTGATTTGGGGGGTGATTACACGTCTAAAGATTTTACATCTTGCCTTGCTTCAGATGTGACAATATACCAAACCTCTTGTACTGGCACTCCACAACAAAATGGTGTTGCTGAGATTGTTTGGCTACGTTGGTTGCTTGGAGATGTGGGTGTTCCTATCAGCCATTATACTTCGTTACATTGTAATAATCGTAGTGCTATTCAGATTACACGTAACTTGGTGTTACATGCACGTGTTGGTTGTTTGGAGCCCAGAACACGGTGAAGATAATCAATGCCTGGCTAATTACCTATGAAGGTTACCGAATATCACTTGAAGTCGTGTAATCACTTTTTAAAGAAGATTATTCAACCCTATGTCTGGGTTACACGAATACCTGGGTTACACGAATACCCCCTTGGGATAAAAAAACCAAGTGTTTGTTCTTATTTTAGGCACAACTCAAACCCTTCGCTTCTAAGTGTTTATGTTTTCTGTGTGTTTTTTCATGCAGTCGTGATCCCTATTTATAGGAGATTTACTTAAACTCTAGTCAATGGAAATTATGAGAGATGAATGGGCCCATTAATCTCTTTCATAATTAGCTTCTATAATTGTAGGAATTAGTTGTTACATGACCAATTTAAGCATGGTCATTTAATGCAGTCAAACCTCCCATTTGAATAGGTCAAGGTGGTTACAAACAGTTAATGTTAAAACCGCATATTTAATCTAACCACTAAAAGAGTCAGGGAAAATCAGTGACTTGATGGGTGTACACTACATACCTCCAAACCCATTTTCAAGTATGTCCATATTCTCACAATTGCACTAAATTTCCAACAGCACGCACCAAGCATATTGAGATAGATTGTCATTTCACTTGTCATCATCTTCAGGCTAATACAATATCTCTGCCATTTGTTCCTTCTGCTTTACAGATTGCAGATGTTTTTACCAAGCCACACTCTCGACCATGTTTTCGTGTTTTGACTGACAAACTCTCACAGTTTCTCGCTGCAGCATTGTGAGTTTGAGGGGTGATGTTAGCATATTAGCCCATAAGAGGCCCACAACCCATTTAGCTTTTAGGGCCCTACCTTTTGTTTGTTCTGTAAATACTTATTGTATTCTCTTAGTTTATTTATCAATTTAAGAATAATTTGCATTATATCTTGTATTTTTATAACACATGTATATCTCTTTTAAAGCTCAAAAAACTCGTTAGAACTTGAGAATGTCGAGCCCTTATGAAAATGACTTGGTTTTGACCATTATACTACATATGCTCGAGCAACTTGATAAAAAGCTTTACCTTTTTAGAGTATCTCTTAAGTAAGAAAAAGGAAAAAAATGATGAGAGACGGAAAAAGTTGTGTTCTTCGGTATCCTTTAAGGAGAGAAAGAAAATGAAATGGATTGAAAAAATGGTGATTTTGTTCATTTTGAAGTAGGGCTGCAAACAAGCAAAGTTTTATTAAGCAACTCGAGCTCGAGCTTGAGCTCGACTCGATCAAGTCGAGCTTTTATCAAGCTCGAGCCAGAGCCCGGGCACAATAAAGTAGCTTGAAACACATAACGAGCTCGAAACTTAAAAACTAAGCCTTACCCAAATGGAAAAAGATCCTCTTAAGTTATAGTCAAACATGATTGATCATGTTAAGTTTATTGAAAATAAACAAGTAGGGTCATGATTTTTACTAAAAGAAATTTTTTTATACAATTAACTTATTTGTGATTGGTGAACATGATCTATCATGTCTGACTCAACTTTAGAAGATTCTAATCCAATAAGGTTTTCAAGATCTGGATCCTACCTAGGATCATTTTCGCTTTTGCAAGATCGAGATCGTAAAGACGGATCGGGATCGTAAGATTTTACTATAATGTCATTGTCTTAATAGTCTTTGTAATATTATACAAATCTACAAATTGTTATGTATCAAAAACACAAAATTATATGAATGTTTCATAGAAATGTTGTCCTAAATTATTATTATGAAATATTTAAGAAGATTAACATGTTGTTTTTTAAATTCTACGAAACACAACCCATAAATTTGTAGATTTTTGGTTTGTGGTTTGAGAAAAGTAAGATCGGGTCGTAGTATATCTTAAGATCCTATAGTCAAGATCGGGATCCTATAAGATCCTAAGCATGCAAAGATCCTACATAGAATCTGGATCGTTTTTACTTTGCAATATCGTAAAATCGTAAGATCCTAAGATCAAGATCGGTATCTTAACAACCATTTTAAACTTCATTTGTAGTTGAAATACGTTAAATATGTGTGATCTACTTTATTTAATTATTTTGGCTCGTTAAATAACACCAGAGTAATGCTAGAACCACATAAATCTTACAAAATAACTCCCACATAATGAGTTGTCATGACACTTTGGACCATTGTTCTTTCATTTCTTTCACCATCTCTTTCTTTTTTAACAAATCATTTTATTACACATCATTATGTGAAAGTTATTTTGTAAAATTTATGTGGTTGTAGCATTGCTCATAACACCACATAAGTTAAAAACCATGCAAATAAACAACTGAAAATGATTGCCACCTGTACACGTAAAAAATTAATTAATCCAACAATTGGGGATAAAAAAGAGTTCGTTAATTGGTTGAGATAAAAGTGCCTGATAACAAGGAGCCCGAAAAAAGAAAATATAAAGCGCGTGGATCCCAACTCCCTGGATATACGTTAAACTCGGAAGGTGGCGGGGAACACCCTGTTTTGCCTGCCTGCCTGCCTTTTTTTCTTTCTTAAATATAAATCTCTCCCTCACTCACTCCATCTATATATTCTAAGTCTTCCCTTGTATAAATTTGTCGTGTTTCGCACCCCTATGCATTTTGAAAGTGGACACTTGATATGTGACGGAGATAATATCTTAGTACATTAGCGTTCATGTGATGCAACGACGTTAAAGAGAAGAAAGCATCAATAGTTCGTAATAACATATGTAATTTTTCTGTGTTTAATGGGACCACTGAAATTCACGAGACGGCGCTGGATAAGATAAAACGGAAGTTTAACGTACATGCATCTTGTTTATAAGCTTTTGTGACATAAAATTAATTAATAATATAGTTTAGTGCATATATATCATTTTCATTGAGACATCAGTGCATCCTTAAAAACCGAAAAAGAGAAAACCCATTAAGAAAGAATATAAAATTTGCATGTTATGGTAACTACACCTTCAGTACAGATGTATATGTAAATGATCATGAATGCACACAATGTTGTTGTTGTATAAATGTCTGTGACAGATTCTTGAATCAATCATAAATAATTACTGTCAGTCTATATACTATATTTATATTTGTTGTCAAATGCTGAAATTGCACATGGTCTTTTGAGCTTCTTCTCTTCTCACATGGTTTGTCTAACCACATTCTCTTTTTTTACTTCTTTTTTTATACATGATTAATAAAAGCTGTGTGCTTATTTTATTCATTGACTGACCATTTGTGAGATACTTTCCAGATCTATAGTGCTAAAAGGGCTTGCAGAGATGATTATGAAATGGGCTATAGCTTTTTCTCCCAATAACTTAATTTGATCAAGGTGGCAGCATAAGTTTATAAGCTTATTAGTGGAAAAAGATTATTGGGTGTCAATCTTTAAGGAAGTCTTGTTGGCTTTATCTATCTTTTGAGGAATTCGAGCTTTGTCGAGTATTGGTGTTCATGTTGTTTTGGAAGTATAAATAGAGAACTGAGGTTTTTTGCGGATCATGTCAATGAGGAATATGTATTGGTGAGTTTCAGATTTTAGTATTCTGTTTGAAATATGTGAATTTGATGATGCACAGTTAGGATATATCATGTTATAAGATTTGATTATATGATCAGTTATTCTTTTTAAACATCTGCCACCTTTGTTGATTATGTATAGTTATAGGAAAATTTGATGATAGGCTATATAGTCGTTTAAAGGGTGTGCGGTCCTGGTGCACCATGACGCGTTCATGGTTCACCGGGGCGTTTTTGTTTTGTGAATGTTGCGTGGAAAAATCTTTGTGAATTTTGCTTGCCTCTGCATAACGCCATACATACTTTACTTATAATGAATTTCTTAAGGTAAACTATTATTGATCATGAGTTCGCAAATTTTTATTTGCAGAAAGGGCTAATAGTGTTCCCGAATGCTCAAAATCAATAATCTTTAGAAAAATCAGATATTGATCGATACTGGTAATTTGATCATTTGTATGTTCTAAAATGGTGCACGAGATGGAAGAGGATCAAGTTGATGATATGGAGGTGGAAGTCCTCACTTCGATGTGGCCTGAAGACATTGATGAAGCCGGAAAAAAGTTTAACGTGGAAAAAGTAGGACTTCATGACCATATGTTAGAGGATCTCACCTTTGTTGAAGAGCCGAGGGTAGTTGACTTTAAACGATTAGTAGAGCTAACAAGTTACAGTGAAAAAGGGTCATCCCAGCTATCTAATCTCTTACAGAACTGGGAATATAAGCAGGAAAATGTCGTGAGACTTCTAAGGGAAGAGCTTGAAACCTTGAGCAAACAACAACGTGAAGTCGAGTTAAAAAAATTAGAGATATTTGAACAACACCGTTTTGAAGAGGACACCTATGGAGGTGATAAACGTCTGGTTTCTGTGTTGGAAGAGGGTTATGAAATATTTCAAGATGTTCCAAGAAAAAGAAATGATGTTATTGTTGAGGATAAACGGGTAGAAATAGATGCAGAGTATGATACTGTAATTTATTGGAAGCAACAGGCTTTGCATTTAGGAAAATTGTTGGAAGCAAGTGTTCAGCGAGAGCAGATACTTTTGGAGAAACTGGAGGAAAGTATCGAAAATCTTGAAAAACAATCTTCGCCTGTTGAGGAACTTTCGCATATCTTGAAAAGAGCTGATAATTTCTTGCATTTTGTTCTTCAAAATGCACCTGTCGTCATTGGACATCAGGTACTGTGCTTTACCTTTTTTTTTTGCTTTTGGTGATTGCTTGTGTTCATCATGTTAGTTTTAGAGGTTTTCATTGTGACGGGTTATGGGTCAAATGGGTTACTAGTACGGGTTATGTAAGTTTTCCTCTAGCCAAAAGTCAACCCAATACCAAAAACAAAAATTGGGTCATCTAAACCATATTGTTATTCTGATTGTGTTATTCGGATAATTGGATTTGGATTTGGGTTACTAGAGTGGTTTACTTGTATATATTTGAATTTGCATCTATGTTACTTGTAATACATAGATAAATCATAAATTTATATTGTACGTAGTAATAAGGAACAATGATAAATGTAAATGCTCATTCGGGTTCTGGGCAAAGGCCGGTTCAATAGACCCAATCTGAAAATCAAATCTTTAAACCACTTTTATATCTATTTTCACCCAAACACTGAACAAAAAACCAAGTAACCTGAGTTATTGGCCTAAGCTATTCGGTTGACCATAATTATGTACACCCATGGGTAGTGTGTTTCCTAACAAATGGATGATTATTTTGTTTTTATGATTTTCAGGATAAAGACTTACGGTATCGCTTCATCTATAATCATTTTCCAAGTCTAGGAGAGGAGGTAACATGCTCACCATCAACATTCGTCTTACTTTTCTGTACACAAAATCAATAATGAGGAGAAACAAGCTCATGTCATGTGCTTATTTTTATCATATGATTAAGAATCATGTGCTTATTTTTATCTTGTTTTCAATTTTATTTTCAGGATATTATTGGAAAAACAGACGTTGAGATATTCAAAGGTGGCGGTGTAAAAGAATCACAAGACTTCAAAAGAGAAGTTCTGGAGAGAGGATTACCAGCAAAGAGAGAAATTACTTTCGAGACCGAATTATTTGGAGACAAAACATTTTTAATATACGTCGAACCTGTTTTCAGTAAGGATGGTGAGAAACTTGGTGTAAATTATATGGGCATGGAAATCACTGACCAGGTGAGACCACATTTAACTTGTTTATATTCTTAACTAATTATTTCACATTTATAAATGTAACAATTTGAAGTTCCTAATCAGGTGAAAAAACGAGAAAAAATGGCGAAACTTAGGGAAGAAATAGCGGTGCAGAAGGCGAAGGAGACTGAACTTAACAAAACAATTCATATCACAGAGGAAACAATGAGAGCAAAGCAGATGTTAGCAACCATGTCACATGAGATAAGATCTCCATTATCGGGGGTCGTTAGCATGGCTGAGATACTATCAACTACAAAACTCGATAAAGATCAGAAACAACTCTTGAGTGTCATGTTGTCTTCTGGTGATTTAGTCCTTCAACTTATAAATGACATTCTTGACCTTTCCAAAGTCGAGTCAGGTTAATTTCTAATCCTTCCTTTACAATTATTATATCTTACTGTATATAACATGCACAACTGTTTCCCTTGTGAAAGGATATGAATTAAAGACGGGCGCTTAATATTTTCGTAATTCTTCTCAGGCGTTATGAAGCTTGAGGCTACAAAATTTAGGCCTAGAGAGGTAATCAAGCATGTACTTCAAACTGCTGCAGCATCCTTAAAAAAGATGCTAATTTTGGAAGGACATGTATCAGATGATGTTCCCGTGGAGGTTAGACCTTCAATAAATCAATAAAACTTAATAGTAAATTGAAGCTTATCTGAAAACATAAAATGTTTATGTTAACATCATAGTTTGAATTCAGGTTATTGGTGACGTTCTAAGGATACGACAAATCCTCACCAACTTGATCAGGTATGACTACCAACATTGTTAACTACTTAATAGATAATTTTATATTAAAAGCTTTAGACGTGTCTATTAATTACACAAGATGGAGTTTACTAAATACCTTTAGATTATTTTGTGCAGTAACGCTATCAAGTTTACCCGCCAAGGGAAGGTTGAAATCAATCTTTATGTAACAGCAGACCCACATCCTGAAGGCCAGCAAGAACAAAAGATGGACAATGATGACACATCAGTTTCACAAAATGGAGTCATGTCGGAGAATGAACCTCATTCTCATGAAACCGTGGTGTGGATACGTTGTGATGTTAAGGATACAGGGATGGGAATACCAGGTAGCTTTTAAGTTTCCAATCTTCATATGTCGACAACTTTACTAGCGGTTTATGTTATTAGATAAGTTTTTTTTTTCCTGTATTAATTGTAATGTTTCTATGACATGATGTCAGAAACTGCGTTGCCAAATTTATTCAAGAAATACATGCAAGCCGCTGCAGATACACAGCGGAAATATGGTGGTACCGGATTAGGCTTAGCAATCTGCAAACAACTGGTAAAATCTTCTTTAATGGTTAATTTTGTGTAATTTAAAAGAACGGGAACATTATAGCAGGTTCAGGGAAATGATTAGAATGAGATAATATATTTTAAATAGAACGGGGATGCACTTATAAAAAAATTGGTCGATAAATGACCAAAAAGTACTTTTTTGTGTGTGTGTGAATTGATGTTCATCCATACATTTTAAACTTATTATGGTTCTGGCTAATTTACTCAGGTTGAGCTCATGGGAGGACGTCTCACTGTATCAAGCATAGAACATTGTGGATCGACATTCACATTCACTCTACCTTATAAAGTTTCACATGTATGTGATAGTTCAGATGATACTGACGAGTTTGGAGATATGGCTGATACTGAGTCTACGGATGAGGACATTACTTGTGGCTTTTTCCAATTCCAGCCACACACTTTAGGCTCTTTGTTTACTTCTAATGGTTGTGGAATCACTCACAAAGACAAGATTGGTCCAAAAGAAATAATTACTTCAATGGATGATGACTTTTCTAGTTTTGACACCTCATCAGAACCCGAAAGTTCTTCAAAGTGTAACTCAGATATTGAAAACACAAATTGCAATAAGAAAGAGAACCATGATGATTCACCCGTTGCTTCATGCTCACCTTCCGATAACAATTCCAGTAACTTATGTGAAGCAAGAAAAGATTCCAATAGAAGCTCAGAGCACAGTCCTAGCAACCAGCAAGAAATAGTTAAACCAGAAAAGAAACCCAAAATTCTTCTTGTGGAAGATCATGTAGTCAATGTGATGGTGGCAAAGCGGATGATGAGGCAGTTAAATCAAGACATGGATATTGTCAATAATGGAGCTGAAGCTGTACGTGCTGTTCAGAAGTGCAAATATGATCTGATTCTTATGGTATTTGACTACTTTCTACTATTCAAGTAAAGTTGTGTGATTTTCCTGCTAAGTTAAAACCCATCATCTTTGTTAATTTCGCATTATGTTTGTGATTTTGGGTAATGTTCAGGATGTATGCATGCCTGTAATGGATGGGCTTGAAGCTACTAGACTCATTCGTTCATTTGAGAAAAACGGCAATTGGGATGAAGCAACGAAGGCTGGAGTTGAGCCATGTGATTCCTCCTATGAATCGAAAATGGAAGTAGCCAAGGAGAAATTCCCATAATCGACATTATTAAGTACCGATGGAAGTTGGAATATCTTAACCATCGTGAATTGCCTTGCTTGTTGTAGGATTTGCATAACTAGTCTATCAAATGCAGTATCATCTCTGTGATTCTTTTGATTTTCTGTAGTCAATATTGTTTAGGAGGTTTTTATGCATTTTTTGGTGACTTTTGAACCGCTCATTCCATTACCCCATTAGAGGTAAAATATAATCCAAATTGACCCATTTGCCCACAACGGGTCGAAATTATCACCTATAGTAGCTAGCTGTACATGTATAATTATAGTCTCTTTTATAAACCATTGACTTTTGTGACTAACGAAACTTAATGTTATTGACCAGATGACTGCAAATGCAATGTCAGAAAGTGCAGAAGAGTGCTTCGAGAATGGTATGGACTCATTTATAACAAAGCCAGTTACTCTTCAGAATTTAAAACAATGTCTTGAACAGTATGTGGAGTAAAATAACACCACCCTGTAAATATGTGTGTCTATAGAAATGTGAATGCCAGTTAGGAAAGTTTTGTAATCTATGTTTGGTCTTTTTCTCGTCCTCTTGTTTTCTTTGATCCGAGTTATCTTTTTGTCAAAAAAACGGATATAAATTTTCTAGAGGGTTGAATATAGGGAAGTATGTTGTATTAGAGGTATTTCTCTTAGCTCAGCGAAATAAGTAGGGCCGGTTCTTGTTGTTATGGTTCAAGTACCAACTATGTAGAGGACGAGCTGAATACCATTCAAGCTAAACATTTATAGTTTTGTAAGCACCAACTAGTTGCTAATGATTTAAACAGTCCTAAATAGTAGAGTACATTGTAAATTAGTTTTATGACTATTATGTTCTGCATTCTTATATCTTGAACTTCTGCATGACAAGATTCGTAAAAATGAACTTGTAGTTAAATGGCAAAACTGGTTACTTTATACGGTTGAAGATTTTGCGAGTGAGGTTTTTACTATATGTCAATTGTCGTGTCTTTGTTGGTTGATCTTTACACGACAAGATCATGAGAAGATTCGAACTACAAAATCCCAAGTACTAATTTATGGGAATTTTCAGATATTTAGGATGACTAGTAAACCTCCTTTCATTGAAAATCAGAATCAACTTGCTTACCAAATAACTTTCTAAGGCATTGATAGAAATTTTCATGTCGCTCTGGTTAGAAACGAACGTATCACTATCGGCTGTAAGATGTAACTGTTTCTGTTGGTGACCTTTGGAAGGTGCAGCTATGTTATATTGTTATTTAATACTGTGGAGTCCCGGGTTACCCTCGTCATTAAAGGTAGTTCGGTTGTGTTTCTTTCGTACACAAAGAAAAGGTAAAAGGTATTATTGTGGTTATTATCAAGTTAATTGGTATAAACTATCAATAACAACTAATAGTAACATCAATTGCTATTCACTTCATCATCTTAAGACAATTGAAATTGACACCATTACGAGTATTTGAACCATTAACCTTTATGTATTGCAAAAACATAAAATAAAACTGTATCTACGTCTTGTCCAAATAGTAAGAGAAAGGTTCCCATCATATATGTACATGGCAACATTTTGATTTATCTCGAACATATACTTTAAAGTCACATTAGTTGTTCGCCAAAACTAGTAAGCTGTGTGGTTAAAGACAACACAGTCAACGTAAAAAACAAGTTTTTGCAATAAATACATTAACATCAATCACATAGTAAATCTACTATATGATTTTTGAGTTACAGATGGTCAGTCAAACACTAGATTAGTCATAAACTCAATAATACAGTCTACCTACCTCTATCCTAGAAACTGAAACACAAACTAGTTTCACTAATCAAATTGCAGCAACCATAGAGTAGACTATCAAATAAAGTTACAATGTAGTGGCATTTGCATGAATGACATTTCATTCATGCAACATGAAGTAAGCTAAGTTACAATACTAACCTCGCGTCACTTGCCTCCCTCTTCGAGTGTTTCTACCAGCTCTTGTCACCACTCGGTTTTCAGACGGGTCGTCTATCTTTGTAGCCAAACTGTGGTCATCATTGTTAGAGCTGCCCTGAGATAAATTGATGGGCGGTATATCTGGTGATTCAGTCATCAGATAACAATTCTTCTCTACCAGATCATTAACCTTTTTATTGTTTTCCTGGTCACGTTGGACGTTGTCTTCTTTTTCTAGACCGTTTCCGTCACTAGAATTCCTGGTGGTTTGCTTGTTGTCTGAATGAATACCCTTTGTATAACAGCCAAAAGTCTCTATTAATTTAACAATTAATGGGAAAAGAAAGAAAATAAAGATAGCAGCATAGGTGTGTTTGGCAAAAAAGAAAGTAAAGGTGGCAAAAATTGTCGCCGCCGAGAATCCTCCCAAAACTACTATTAGCATTATATACATGTAGTCCTTCCCCATAATCATTGCAACACTTACACGTGGACTAATTCAGTGACATAAAGGTCCTTTGTCATGGCAAGATAGAGACAAAGTATGAATTCAGGTTCGAGTTGAATTGGGAATTATTCCATTCAATATCAAGTTTCAACTTAATAGTGAACTGTTTGAAATAAATACGGGAAAAAAATGGGAATTTTCCATATTTTATGGTTGTAGGGACTCGGAATTCCCGAGGTATACCAAAAAATGAACTTAATAAGCATAGGTTTGTGTTCTTATACCTGATGTTGCTCCCGGCCTGACATTTCGTTTGGTAAATCATCTTGAGCAGCCCTCATCTCTGATGATTAAAATAGAGGGAGAAAAAGGTGATTTCAATTCTTGTGTATTTCAGAATTGACATATAATTCAAAACAAGTAATATTTGCCAAATTTTTCACTCAGCGAGTTGAGATAATCTGAAAACACAAGGACACTAACCTGAGAGGTCTGGAGTACCCTCATCCGAATCCAGGGTCACAATTTCAGTAACAGGTTTAGGTGTTCCGAAATTAATAGCCTCATTTTTTCCCACGACTACAAACTTGTCATTTAATAAAGAAAATTTTGTAGTATTATATTCTAAAGTAGATGGTGCATGTTTCATGGATCGATGGCTGCTTAGCATATCTTCGGTTGCCTTGGTTCGAACCCGGCGAATTTCCTCCTGGATGTTCCATGATCCAGCCGTAAGATAATCCTTCTGTAGCATGACAGGGTTAATAAATCAGGCAAAAGATAGATCTCAAATAGAAGAGAAAAGTTCAGTATGAATGTCACCTTCTCTTCTCCCAAGAAACTACCTTTATCACCCCCCCAAAAAAAGCAACACTCGATGTTGGGTTGTCCAAAAAAGGGAAATTGTTTGCTTTTTCAGCAAAAATACAATCATTTACATATTTTGTGACCATGATTTTGATCCATAGGTTTTTCATTTTTTTTCTTATAAAGGGCCACTTTAAAGTATTTAATAATTAACCAGAGGTTCCATCAAACTACATGTCAACTAAAGGTTGCCTCATTTGGGAGGGACATGATATGTTCGTGTTAATATCAGGGGTAAGAGACAACAACAATAGTAAAGTAACCTTGTATAGATATATATCAGTCTCTACTTAGAAAGACATGACGCAATGATAGGCTACATATAAATTTGTGACGCATTAGATTATTACCTTTGCTGATGAGAAAGAAGTCCCACCACCAGAATATGGTGTTCTTTCCTTGAACAAATCTGGTGCTAGTGGTGATGGGGTTAGCGAATTGTCATGACTTATAGGAGACACCCATGGGGGACGCGCTCTCATGTATGATTTGGCTACATCGATTGGTGAGCCTGCATCCCCTTCAGTGGCCTGGATAATACATTGATTTGTAATTAAGCTATTAAAATAAATTGCCTAATGAAGAGGGCATAAAAGACACTGAAGTACTGAACGTTTCTCTTAGTAAAACAAATTATTATAGATTGATAAAAGTCCCAAGCATAATTTTCCGTAAAACATCACTTAATGCAAGTTGGAAAAACCATATCATTCATGTTTCATACATAAAATACATTTCAAACAGAACATCTAATACTCGCATGTTCACTTTAAGAAGAACGCAACAATAGTAAAGTTCAAAGCACGGATATAATTTGTTATGGTTTTTAGAAAAAGCTAGAAGGTCTAATCCTTTATCTCTGAGAAAACGTATAAATAATCACAGAATCCGATATAAAACAAGTCTTGCGACACTCAATTTTACCGAACCCTCAAACTTGTCAAGATTTATACCCCATAAGCCAGCATTAATCTATATACTTGAAAGGAAAAGACTCAAAAAAAATAACTTTCTTCATAAATGCAATTAGCTGAACAAAGACTCTAGATTTCTGTCTTTTCTCCTCAATTTGTTTCCTTTATTAGGATATTATAGGTTTCTAACCAGGTGTACTTTTACGTGATACAAAGGTTCATCCGACGAACTAGCTGTCCTGTAACATCTATCTTAAGAAGGAATCTAATTGTATATTTGTAGTAGAATGATATCACACTTCAGGTATCTTGTATGAACATAGTACCATCACCATTTATAACCTCAACATATATACAAGATCCAAAATAACAGTTCTTACAGAGGCAGATTTAACGGATCATACAAAGTAAAGCCTAACCTGTGGTGTCACAGCAGACTTAAGAGCACAGAATCCATTGTCCAAATTTGATTTTGAACCTTGGCTGCGGATATCAGGGGTCTCTGTTTATAAATTACCATACAAGAAATCATTTATCGATATCAAGGAAAGTGAAGTAGAGAAACACATGTTACAGATGTTCCAAGACATACCATCGTAAGTGCTATTACAGATGGTACTTGGTCCTGCATCTCCACCCTCTGTCGTTGAATTGTCTAAAACTCGTGCTTTGATAATCCCTATCAGTCTATCACCCTCTTCCCTGTTAGAAAATGTTAAAAGTGATCACTAAGCAAAGACATCAGACAAAATAGATACACTGTATTTGCCAGTCTTACATGAATACGCTTGTACGCAAATAAAGGCAAGCTCAAATCAGTAGTGCTGAGGTATGTTATTTCCAATGATATTGATCATGTGGTAAACTTTAGGATTTAGAATATATTGCAAGTAAACATTGAATTTTTTAGCCGATTTTGGGATAAAAAAAAAGGATATACACAGCTTCTAGCTTCTATGTAAGAAAAGTTGAAATGTAATATGGTTTCAGTTATTCCACTTGCTTAAACTACAATAGCATGAAAATATATTTCATACACTGTCAGTGACAGATATATAACTAAGCTAAGCATGCATGATACAAACCCATCCCATACTAGGTCGCATTAAGCCACAAGCTAGGTGTAGAACCCACTCCAAAAAGCTAGCTCAAAAGAGGAGGGGACACCTAGACTTTATAAGCCATCAACCAATCCTATACTTGGCTGATGTGGGATCGCAACAATGTACTTCGGTAATCTTTGAAAGTCAACTAAAAATACAAAAAATATAACTGTACTTAAATAGAAAGACTACCACTAAATAAAGAACATGATAGAGCAATTTAGAGATGTGTACTTGACGTCAAACATGTAGTACACATTTCTCAGTACTAATAACTGGATTTTATGTAATGTCCCATTGACAAGCAGGTTATAATGTTATATTACTTATACCAGCAAGGTTGAAATAACTGTGAGAACCACCATGGATTTTCCTAGATTTAATTTATTACTGACGAAGTCTCATCTAAGCACAAGAACTCCAACACAAACTGTTAGAGAAAACAATCGTCATAGAATCTAATTACTATATGCTGACACTAAAGTGCATAATCTTACAGCATTATCCAATTCAGCGAAGACTAATGAGAACAGAATAAACCAAAAAGAGAAATGTTATCAGAAAGTAATAGAATGTATTGACCAAACGATACCTTGAAAATTGTTCAAGCATAAGTAGCTGCTCAATTAGATGCAAGGTTCGACTCTTCTGAGATAATCTTCCTTGCTGCTGCTGTAACATAAATACATAATATAGTTGACACTTTTGTATTGGACTGAACCTGATATATTTCTAACCCTATGCAGGTGAATCTCGGCGAGGATCTCGGCGAGATGTTCTCGTTCGAGGATCTCGGGGGATGCGGGGTATAGTTGTTTTATTTATTTTAATGAAAAATAATAAAAATATTTAAAAAAAAAAAATCTCGGTTCAAAAATCTCGGAAAAAATTCAAAATCTCGGAGGAAAGGGAAGGGGAGGACAATGGCGAAAAAGGGGGGATAGGAGGAGAAACGAGATTCTCGGCGTATATATTTATTTAGCGAAAATCGGCGAGATTTTGATCTATCGGCGAGTTTTTTGATAGTGAAAAATTCTCGTTTTTTTGATCTTTTTTTGTTGTACTTCTTTTTTTTTTTCTGCATGCCAAATAAATTTTCCAGGCCCAACTTTTATCAATTTAGAGTTCGACAGCTTTTATCAATTTTATGCATGTTTGGTCTATGCAATTATGATAGTGTGTTTTATGCAATTTGGATATGAATCTGCTCATGTTTTATTAGGATTTTATGATTTGGAATTTAATGTTGTTGACACTTTTATGCTTATGTTTCTTATGTTTAAATCTTTTGCGATTTTATATATTATTTATATTTTTCAATATTCTTAAATAATTTATAATAAAAAATAACCACGTGTCTCACGGATCTCACCGCCAGAGGATATATGAAATCTCGGAATCTCGGACCTTGCGACGAGAATTCGATATTCGGAGCCTGAGGTAGGGATAACTGCTTCCATTGATTCTACCTAGCATTAGGCAATGCATTCAAATTTCCATTTGATTGACCATGTGCCTCAAAACACTAGCTGAAGAACCATAATAAAGCATTCACGGGGTTTTTTGTTTTTTATAGTTGTCTCACCTTAATTTTCTTACATTGTTCTTGCTCTATGATTGCTTTTGTTCATTAATGCTGCCAACTAGGGCGAAGGTTTTTTGATAACTGAATCAGTGAGTAGAAGATAACATGCAATCAAATTTCCATTTGACTGCCCATTGCCTCAAAACACTAGCTGAAAGAACCCTAAAGCATCACGGTTTTTTAAGTTGTCACACCTATTATCATACATAGTTCTATCAATTCATGCTTAAGTTCCCTAAAGCAGCCAACTAGGCGATAATTAGCAAACTAATCAGTGAGTAGAAATATTGTAAAAGTTAAGCAAAGATTAGTAAATGTTTTTGTCGATTGCCTTTACATATTAATTTGAAGACAAAATTACATGTTTAGTCCCTGTGGTTTACCCAAAATCACACTCATCGTCCCTATTCGATTTTAATTACACCATTGATACCTAATTTTCTAACGATTGCATTGGTGGTCCCTATTTCAAAAAATAGGGACAAATTATGTAACAATCTATAGTTTTTATTACACGGATAGTCCCTATCTTTGTTACACGGATAGTCCCTATTATCCAGAATAGGGACTATCAATGAAAATACTCTGAAAATTAGGGATTATCTATGTAATTAAAATCGAATAGGGACGACGAGTGTGATTTGGGGTAAACCACATGGACGAAACATGTAATTTTGTCTAATTTAAATTATGTTTGAATTTTAAATGACCAACGTAAATTTGATTAACTAGTAAGTAGGCATTTACGCACATAAGATCACTCAACCACCTAACTTTGCTCAACACTTTTTAGAGCAATAGAGCATCGATACCAACGCGCATAAAAGACGGCCCATTATGAAGCAATAATGCTAACAATTTTTGTATGATGGGCATTGACACATTGCTAAAATGCTAAGTGAATATTATGCATTGAAAGAGCTCCTTAGCAACAAGAGGTCAGTAGTATGATCATCTCATACAAACTTTTGGTTAACAGATCAAACAGTTTGCTCTTTTCTTGGTCAATGAAGTTGTGGAGCCTAACGATGAACTCTATGTAACAGCAATGCACAGAAACAAAAGCCACCATTACAAACCAGGTGATCCTTCAAACGATACATAATATGTCTGTATTCCTGACGAAACCAACAAACAAATTCAAAGGGTTTTGCTCCAATCCAAACTTTGAGAGTAACCTAATTTGGGAGACAATCTATGGCTTGCAAAATCCTTTAAACATAGGGTGAAGGCAAGAAAGTGCTTCAAAATTCGCAGGGCTCCTACCATTGTACTCCCTAAGCTACGGCTCCTAGGCACCTAACCGACTAAGATTCACAAAAAATGTACGCAACTCGTATCAATTACATAAAGTTCACAAACAGTTCATTTATGCTCAGGAGTCATCACTGCATATGCGACAAACGATGAAAATAAGGACATAACCGATTACCTGATTCAACTCATCTACCGCGTCATCATCTCCAGATTCATCTTCTGCAAAGGATGGTACGCAAGGATAAAACATATAAATTAAACTACCCAATTGCTGATTCTAATTCAATGAAACAAAGTTATTCCGGTTTCTTCTCATTTCTTGTACCTAGTATACATGTGCATTTTCTAAAACATTTAAAAATAAAATGGTTCACGGAAAGGCAACTAACTCGTTTATAACCACAATTAGCCACGTCTAATTTAGTTTCAGCACTAAAGGGGTGTTTATTTTGGCTTATATGTGAGCTTACGAGCTTATTTGATTTCGGTTTATATGACATAAGCCTCAATTTTCTAGCTTATATTAAGATTTATGGGCTTATATAAGTTTATCATATCGTAATAAACTTATATAAGCCCACAAGTATCAAAATAAGCCGGAAAATTGGGGCTTACGTTATATAAGCTGAAATCAAATAAGCTTATAAGCACACATATAAGCCTAAACAAACACCCCTTAAACCACACATTGCACCTAAACTGCAACAATGATAGTCCCATAGTTCAAATAGTATACAACTATTTCCGCCGCTTCCTAATTTTCCACCATCAGTGCAACACACACAGGGGCAGTCGGGCGGATGCATGTATGTGGTATAGGGGGGCGGTGCCCTCCATGGCTAGCCCGACAAGATGAGATTTTAGTGTAATTTTTCTTCGATTTTGAGCTTTTCTCAAAAGTGCCCTCTACCCAAAACTCAAATTGCCCCCCATAACACATGCTAAAACCCCCCAACATTGAACGCTCTAAAACCTTAGAAATCCTTCGTCTCTAAGTAAAATTTTTGCCCCCCACAACCTATTTTCCTGGTTCCGCCACTGCACACACATAATCAATGTCCCACACGTTAACCAAATGTCCCAGAATAAACTACTTAGTCAAAACATCTCCTAAAAGCGCGCGCCCTATAACGAACAACTACCGAAAACGAAAGGTATGTCTAATTATACTAATAATTCAATAACATAACTAAAAAAGCCCTAATTACTGAACGAAACAATACAAAATTACAAAACCTGAACCAGAATCAGTATCTTCTTCTTCATCCTCCTCCTCAGAAGAAGAACTAGCCCAGGTCTTGGGGTTCCAAAACGAAGACAAAATCTTCGTAGCACCACCAGCGACAAATTTGGCAGGAGAAACAAGTCCGGTGAGCCAATTAGGATTATCCGGTGGTGGTGGTTGTTGAGGACGGTCGTATGGGGTGGTTCGAGTGGTGGTTTGTCTGAATTTCAGGATTTTACCGCCGGATCTGCCGGTATCGGCCATGGTAGTGACTAGTGATAACGGTAAAGGGGGAAAAAGATTTGAGTTTCTTTGTTTTTTGGGTTGGTTTAAATATACTTTCGGATCTACTTTCCTAAATCAAATACTTTCTAAATTATATTATTTTTCTAATTATATTATTTTAAAGATGGAACTAATGAAGATCAAATTGACAAATCTTACCATCACTTTTCACTTGAAAAAAATCAAAATATTTTGCAAACGACAAATTATTAATCCTCATAAAATACACCATCATGACGACAGCTTATTTTTTCTTTTTCTGAAAAAGTGAATATATATTACCAACAAAACTTATAACAGTTTACAAGTAGTCAAACTAAAGCAATTTGACATCCTGACTACCTTTTCCTTCGCTGAAAGGCTGGCAATCAGTCCGTTAATACAGACAACTCCAAACCTCACACTAACAAATAACAAGTAGTCATGCATAAAGGCATCATCGTAGGTAAAAGTCACAATCAGACTAGTCTTTATGGTGACCATTACCATCACATTCACATTAGCGCTACGTCATCATTTAGCGCATCAACAATATCATTACCTTTTACTTTTTATGGTCATCATCATTAAAAATACTCATCTTATACATATATACCTCGCAAAATTGAAACGTCTAATCTTACATTTTTTTCTAAATATATACATAAACGAGAAAGTCCTTATATTGACCTTGATGCTTCCCTAGTAAAAAATTTAAATTTTATTCTGATTTAGACTCGGAAAGTACTTTTAAGTTAAAGTAGACTCAAAAAGATTTTCGTCAATATATGGCACGACCTCTAACGAGCCACGGTTTATTTTATGCAAAATAAACAAGAACTACATAACCGAAAAATCCTTTTGAAGCAATTAACAGTTGGTCGGGGTGCCCGGCCGCCGGCCAAAGCCTTTATGAGTCCTTTAGCCGTCGGCCAAATGCCTCACGCCTGCATATTTTCTGCAAAACTTGTTTTAATCCATATCCGCAAACATGTACTAAATAAACTTGAACATAAACATGTATAAACATATTGCAAACTCAACACTTTCATAAAATCAGCGGAAACGTGTTTTCAACATTGAATGGGCTTATTCCAAAAGCTCCTTTAAAACTTGTAACTATAAAAAATACACACTATTGTCTACGTAAACTTATTACAAAAAGTCTCTTGCTTTGGGGCATTCCAAACTGATAACAAACGTTGGGAATGAGAAGCTCGTTACCTAACCCGCGAGCTACACCGTTTTGACCCATTACACGTCACTTAACACATAGATTAGTCTCATCTTACAAACCTGCAAAACATGAAACTGAGAACAGTAAGTCCTTGCGACTTAGTGAGATAACAAAATCTCAAGTGAAATAACACTTGCAAAATCTAATTTGAACATAATAGTCTATAACATGGCATGGATGACACGACGTGTAGTCGTCTTGTTACTTGTACATGATTTGTTGAGCCAATTCAGTGCTTAATGATCTTTACCTTAAGATTTGAATAGAAAATATCCTTAAGTGTTAGATAACCTTTAACATTACTCGGGTCACTGAATGAATAGTCATTCAGCGAGTTGCCTTCAAGTGTTCAATCAGAGTCTATGAAGAAAGACTCACCATTCAGTGAGGCGGTAGAAGTCCCTAAACCAAAGAATAAGGTGATGGGTTCAGTGAGTTGTGGCAATAAACTCACTGAACCCCATACGATCTCCACACACATAAAGAAGACCTAAAAGACTTAGAGACAGAAGATTGGGCGGGATATGTATAAAGGGATAAAATCAAGCACTTATCCTCTTAAGTCAAACTATCCTAAATAGGTATAAGAACAAAGTCAGTGTCATCACTGACCTTTAAAAAGTGTGTTGTCCCCTTACATAGAATTGGAATGTGTAATAAAGATAAATGTACGAATGTACTTATCCAATCAACTTGATGACACACACTTATCACTCAGATGGGTTCTTACCCATCCTGGCACTATAAATAGGATCACTTGTAGATGAGTACGAGTTTTATGTGTGTGCAATTAGTGATACGAAATCAATCACAAACCTCTACTGCTCCAAATCAACTAAGTCCCTAAAGTTAGTTAAGTTGGTTAGCATAGTTGTTAACCCAAAGTAATACTTTAGTTTAATTTGAGTTATTAAACATGAGATCACATATACTTACATTGTCATTCAATCCTCATTGTTGTTTCGCAAACAACATGGTATAATTCTTTAATAAAGATTATAAAGAGTTAAAAGTTAAAAATGTTTTGTGTCTTTTATCTTAACAAAGTTGTTTTAATACATTACTTAAAGCATGGGATAGCTTATATGAACTTTGTAGTTAGTTGTAAGCTAGTAAAACGGAACAACAAGTGGTATCCTATCAATTTGTTTTATAAAGAAAGTTTTATAATCTGTTCAAAGTTTTTAAAATCAAGATCCTACCTTGGCTGAAAGTAATGTATCCCAACTTGTCGATAAAAAGGAGGTAGTTATTCTGTTATTGCTCCTCAACTAGAAGTTGGCAAATTTAAAAAGTGGAAAAAGCGCATTCTTTGCTACTTAACTGGAATGGAACCCTATTACATCACTTGTATGAAGGATGATCCTTTCCAACCTAAGACAGCTGAAGGTGCTAACAAACCTGAAGCATAATGGTCAAATTATGAGAGGAGGGTGGTCTATCAAATCCAACGCCTTAAAAGCATCATTATATCATGCCTACCTGATGATATAACGGAGTCAGTCATTAGCTGTGAGATAGCTAAAGATACTTGGAATGACTTGGTTCACAACTTTGAGGGCCTCTCAGATACCAAGGAAAATAAGATCATAGATCTAAAACCTGAGTACAATACCTTCAGAGCTAAACCCTCTAAAAGTCTCTCTTAGACCTATCCCGTTACAAGACTTTGCTCAATGAGCTATCAAATGATTATGTAAAACTGTCTAAACATGAAATCAATGTTGGTTTTGTGAACAGTCTATCTGAGAAGTAGCTAAGCTTCTCTCAGGGATTAAGAAACGCTAATTATATTCGGACCCTTGACCTTGTTGACATCTATAGGAGGTTTATCTATGAAGACAGCCTAATCTCAAGGAGATACCCTGAGTCCAAAAAGACCATGATAATTGCACCCACAATAGCTCCTATATCAACTGCCTTATTTTCTAACAATATTATTCAAGATTTCCAAGAGAATTGAGATGATGAAGTTGATAAAAGAACAAGTGAGGAATATCCAAAGGATTTAGATATTGAATTTCATGAGAGAGCCTTTTTGGCTAGGTCAAAACGTTTTATAAAAAGAAGAAAACACATTATAAGCTGATAGTCTCGTCGTAGGAAGTTGGTATATAAGCCCAACATTATTGTATGTAAGCCCAATTCAAGTGTCACATGAAACTTCGCAAAACAATAGCTTATAATAAATCAAGTTTCATACTTTGATGTCCGTATTAGTGATAACACATATCAGTTCACAAGGATTAATATGTATATGAACATACAAGAATTAAATCAACAATTCAAGTTCACTCATCGTAGGATTTTTCGAGTATATTTTCTACACCTCGATAAGTACACAAGAATCTTGATTTATATGAAACAAGTTTCAATATAAGTATTAGTTCATTTTAATGTTTCAAAAATCTTTTGCATATGTAAAACAAGTCGCAAAGAAAAAATACATAAGCAATTAAAACACACAAAATAGGGAGTAGATGTGAAGACAGACTCTTATTTAAAGCAGTGAATACAAGAAAAGAGTCTTCCACAATTGGAGAATCTCACTAGGTTTTCGAGCTGGTAACTAGTAAGTCGTATACATCATAATAATATGATTGCGTGAGCCTTAAGGTCGGATAGATAAGAAAAGAAAATCCAAATTCAAATTAACAATTTTGATTAGATCCACCATTTTTTACTTTATTAACCATTAATATAATTAATAAATATCAAGATTTAATTTATTATCTATGATAAGAATCATGATTGTTGTCATAATTTTCTAATCATGATGTGTAACCTATAACATCAAACGAGTTGGCTCTGATACTACTGTTGGAATTTTATAATACTAGTATAGTTACTACGAGTACGCAACAAATTGGATCTAGTTTAATATTATGAATTAACACATAAATAATTACCAACCTTTTTGTTTATTGAATTAAATCAATAAACAAGTATGGATATTGATTCTTGAAACTTCAATAGCTGTAACACCCCCAAGATATGTCGCAGCGAAAAGGTAACCGGGAGCGTTGCTTCGTAATACATAAGCACAAGATATAAGAGAACGACCTTTATATGATTCGTTTAAAAGATAACCTCGTTGTCTCATTGAAATAAATAAGTTTTAACAGGTGATCCCATGAGTTTGCATCAAATGAACTTCATATTTTGAAATACAACGAGGATAAAGTAGTGCATAAAAAGTCCATGAAAATGTAGTCTTGTATGAATGAAGACCCAGTGCACTTCAAATACTCTATAATAGTTAGGCACCTAAGAAATACATGCTTAAAAATGTCAACATAAAGTTGGTGAGTTCATAGGTTTAAGCAAGTATAACGGTTGGACCGCAAGATTTTAAAGAGTATGATAAATGTAACACGTACAATATCACAAAATTAATTACGATTGCGCTAAGCTCATGACACCAAAACTAGACAAAGTTATGTATGCAATTTAATGCCATCAAAGTACCCTAGGGAGTGTCCAAAGTGAGACACCCGCAATCCGACATGGTATACGTCCATTGGCCTTGTTGGCACCAATCCTGGACGGGGATGTCAATCCCAATAGATCTATTTATAACACTCGCGCTTACACAAAGTAATTAACGGTTCATGATGATTCGGGCATAGTGGATTATCGCTACTTAGGCTAATCCGTAATCATTTAAAAGAAAGTAAAGTAGTTGTGTCCATAATTAAGTAAAAACAAGCAATGTATCTCACCCCGAGATTTATAAAATAGTGATAGACAAGTAAAGTGAGGCTATAAACTCACCTCAAGTAATAGTATTGAGTTTTGGAAATCAACAAAGGAAATCGTCACAAAAGTCTGGCACGCAACCTATTTAATTATAGGTCGATTTAGAATATTGCAAGTGAAAATAAAATGATGCACTATATTTTATAACGTCATATCACCACCTAAGAGTTTGTGTTTTAGTTTTATAACTCAAAAGTTTACGTCAAGTTTGTGACTTTAATACATAAGTATACACATTTTTAGTATTTTCATATAGTCAAATTAATTATAGTCTAAATAATTTGTAAAATAATATTTATAAAGTTTACGACGCGTATAAATATTATCTAAGTGATACTACATTATTTCCGATGGTTTTATAGTCTAAACGGACCCGAAAACACTAATACAAAATCTTAACAGCTTTATTACTTAGCAAAAATGTGTGCAGGAATTTATTACATTTTCAGAAAAATAGTCCAACTTTAACGGAGTGTAGCTCCTTCGTTATAAACATTCATGACAAAATAAAAGTCTCTTATTTAAGCAAACAATTATTCCGGACAAATTTTCTTTTATACACTTTAGCTTATTCGGGCCCGAATGGGGTCAAAACCTCAATTTAAAATCTGATCAGAATGTTCACAGTTTTGCAAAAGCTGTCAAAAGTATATATGTTTCGACGAACTTTAAATGGACATAACTTCTTCGTTTCAAGTCTGATATTTTACATTATTTATATCTACGGAATCATATTTAAGTGTACTATCATATTTTTAGAGTTTTAACTTGTCAAAACATTTTTAACACACCTCTAACACACGAGCTGTTTTGGGGTAGTTTTTACATTAGGTCGGAATCTATCCGAAAATCACCACAACTTCCCTGAGGGCCTAATCTAACCTATCTCCATTCACTACTATATTTAAACAACAAATTCAGTCTATCATAATCCTATCCACCACTTCAACAACATAAACTGATATTCCAAGAACACAAAATTAAATATATAATTAAACTAAGCTAGTTTATAACTTCAAATTTAACAAGTCAAATATTTTAACAAGTAACATATGAGATGTCAAAATAAATATTTTTAAGTGTATGAACATGTATATAATTTGTTTACCACTTTCTTGCAAGTATTTATATATATAAGACTTGTTCTTGTTTTCCTTGTAAATCATTTAAAATACATCTAATTGGTGATATAACATGATAAGTAGGATGTTCATATAAAAATATATAAAATAAAAGTATGAAAAAGAATGTGAAACCTTGGAGATGAAGTATAGAAAGATTGGTTGTGTTAGCACCTAAATCAAACCCCAATATATGTTTGATTACTAGTAATACCCTTAGAACTCTTTGAAAATCACTTGATAAAAATCAAAAACTATCTCTTCTTGGTTTTTCTTAGTGTTGCCGATTACAATGGAGCTAGGAGAAAGAGTGTGTGTTTTTCATTGGCTTGGTGAATTATGAGAAGTATGTTGGTTCCTTAAGTAGTCAAATTAGGTATGGTTTTTAGTATTGTTTATTCATAGGGGACAAGACATGAATTGACAATAGATGAGCATGTGTGTGTCATGGGAAGAGGGGGCAGAGAAAGAGAAGAGAAGTCTTTGTTGCTTGTAGTTTGGTTATAACCATAAGATGTTGTGTTTTGCATGGTTAACCTAAGGATAATCAAAATTATATAATATGAATTAGAGATAGTGGGGAGGGTGGTTGATTTTTATATATTAAGGGGAGGGAAATGTTTAAATTTTGAGTATTATGTATAAGTGTGGGTATTTGGTTAAGTATGGAGAGGTAGTATGGTTTACATACATGCATAAAGGTTCATAATGAAAAACGTAAGCGTTTTACGTAAAAAATGAAAAATAAAATATGAAAACTTATAAATTATATTCGTAATAATTATATAACACATATTTGACGTAACCTTATATTTGTTTAATGTCGGTTTACGTTAAATGTTGATTTTCAGTTTACGCGATTTAACTTAACGGTTATAATTAAAAGTAAGCACGTAAAGGTTCAAAGTAAATAGTTTTTAGTTTATTGACGTAAAATGACCTGAAAAGTGGATTGTCACAATAGCGACTAAAATACCGCCTCTATGGTGTGCTCACACTACACGTCACACGAGCACATTAGGATACTAGTGCTTGCTTCACGAACAAACACTGAAACACTATTGTTCTTGCCTTTGAGTTGGATCAAATAAAGTAATAAAACGTTTTGAGTTTTATTCTTTTGTCGTATGAATGCAACAAGAGAAAAAAAGAACTTTTGGTATTTAAGTGTTTTGGCGAACGTATAAGACCAAGGGAAAACAATATTTTTTCCTTTAGAGCATTTTTCTTATGTCGTATGGTTTATGAGGAATAGGGATGTTTATATAGCACTTCAACTTGTATTCTAAGTTATCACCTCCTTTAGTTTCTCAAAATCAACACTCACCACCACTCCTAGAATCTTCTATGTGACGGGCCAAACAAATGGAGTCCTAGAGGTTTCGGTTTCTGACATCTAAGTCCTTCTCTTTTTATTTAACATGTATTGATTAGTTTACAACGTCTAACGATTAAACTAATAATCGTTAAATATTTTTCGTGAAACCATATTATATATTTATTAAATAAATATATAACAATTATATTTATTAAATACATAATAAACGTACTTTTCGTGTATTCGTGTTTGCCCCCAATAGGCTCACGTAATTCTAGTCGTATAAATATCATACGCAATGACCACACACGAACACAGACCACCTACGATAGTCGATAATTTCTTGCATCATTTATCCCTACAATTAATAGAAAGAAAAAGAAAATATTTAGATTGGGAAAATGATAAATTAGCAAGTCGTTATTACACCGGTCCAGCAATTACTACATGAGTGAATTAAATTGGTAAGTTTGTATTGCAAAAACAGACGTCAGGGGCGGACCCAGAATATTAAGTCATCAGGTGCACATAAACTTTTATCGAGTTTAAAGGGTTTTGAATGGGGGTGAGCTTGAGGAGGTCTTGGGTGGTTTTTGGCTAAAACTAAACCCCGAACAAAAAGTTATGTTTTGTTTTTTGGTTTTTTTTTCTTAGGTTTTCGGTTTTTTTTATTAGAGGGTGATGACATCAAATAACGTTACATTTGTACCATCATTAATCCTAATTAAATTACCCACTTTTATATAATTATTGTAAGAATTGTTATTTAATTGCTTAAAGTTGTTAATTGCAGTAATTACGGAGTGTTTTGTGAAGATAAGCTAAAAGGCGCACATTTTGGAGCTTAAACGATGATATTTGAAGATTACTTATTTCTGACTCAATACGCCGTATCCAAAAAAAGATACGGCGTATCTGCACCTGGACTTCACAAGAAAACGCGTACGTTTAATTCCCAATACGTCGTATCCTACTAACCACATACGTCGTATCTAGGTGGTCAAACAATCAAAGATCCTGCATTTAATGTAATAGAGGAAAGATATATCTGATTGATTGTGAACGTAGCGCGCACTCCAAGGAATACACCCCTATACGCCGTATTGACCTCACTTAATACGACGTATCCACTAAATTTAAGAGACTATAAATAGAGGACTCAAAAACGAGTTTTCAGTGCGCAAAATCATATTCTCTATACCATAAAAATAAAAGTCGATTTTCTGAAGTGAAGAAGAGCAGCCAAGGTCAAGCATCAATCATAATTCCATAGAAGACACCGTGTAATCCCTATTCTCCTGTAATCATTTAATTTTTGGTATCGTTCGGTAAAACGTTTAGTTTACCTTGGTTATTTGATCACACTTGTATAATTACAATGGTTATGGGCTAATACCCTCGGGTATTAGACATCTTAATGAAGATTTAATGTTTGGTTTGTTTTAATACCGAATTGCTTAATTTATCGTTGATTGTTTAATTATGTTTATCACCTAATACTTGTCTATGTGCTTGAATATGCGACCTATCATTCAACTGGGTCTAGTGATACTGACCAAGTGATCTAGATACTAGGATAGCTCTCCATATCGTGTTTTATATAATTGGACCAATAGGATCATAAATAATGCCCTGTCTTTGCCTTTAGATTAGTGAGCTTAGTTGGACCGGCAGGTGACCCGTATGTTTCAACGAGTACGTTCTTAATTAATTGGTAAAGATTTGAGCAGTGAACTACCAGTATATAAAATATCGTCAAGCAATAAGTAGGTAAAGTCCCGATGGGATATGGTTTAACAAGATCACCATTGCTTTAATCCCTAAGATAAATTATAATTGAACTAAAAGGATACTTTATGTGGATGCGTTAATTGTGACAGGATTCAACGTGTCTAGGTCTTAGGATGATGTTCTGCCTAAGTCTTAAGAATGATATTCCACCTCGAGATAAGCATTCATTGCACTAAACAAACAATCCAGCATTTAATCGGATTTAATATGGCTAATAAAGTTTTCTATCATCTGGCTTGTACCGCTCTTTTATCTTCTGATTATCTTCTTTCAAGCTTATTGTGTATTGAATTGATTATTGTCACCATAAAATATGTGCCAGTCTCTCAGGCTGAAAACCCCTCATTTATCCTTAGAACTAGGTTTAGCATAGGTTTAACAAGTAATTAGAATTAACTAGATTAATTAATTAGAATAACTAAAATACTGATATAATATAAGGTTAACGTCCTCGCTCTTAGTGTTCGATACCCTACTTACCACAAAACTCCATCTGATCGGGTACACTGCCCGTTAAAGTGTTGTTTTAGGATAAGTCGGCTAAGTAGAAATTTAAAACTTGGTAATCAATAAAATCAACCTACACGACAGCACATAAAGTTTTTGGCGTCGTTACTGGGGAGTGAAAAAGTTTAATCTTTATTCTTATTAGTATTTATAACCCTTAACTTAGAATGATTTAATTAGCATTATTTAAATTCTGATTGTGTGTTTAATTGTTTGTTTAAATTCATGCATTATTTAATTGTTTTCAAAGTATTCTGTTCTGGTAGACCACCTGATACGGCGTATCCACCAGTTGGATACGACGTATCTAACCTTCTACTCAAACAGCGTATTAATTGCTGCAGTCTAACATCTGTTCTTCCAAACAATACGGCGTATTCTGTACACTCAATACGGCGTACTAACATTCAACAGATCAATACGGCGTATTCAAATAAATTAAATATGGCGTATCGATCACCTAATATAGTAGCAGTAGCGATTCTTCGTATTCGATTTCCTGTTTTTTGTGTTCTCTCCCTTGAGGGCACGTCCTATTGATCATATGTTCTTATACTCAGGAAACGTTTGACGAAAACAGGAACTATGACGAAACCTGCCTCTGAGAATGACCTTCATGGTTCGGATAATACAACACGAGAGCTCAACAAGAATGCCAAATTTAAGATTGGTGACGAATTTGTGAAAATACTACATGATAATGCCAAGATATTACAAGACAATACCTTCAATGAAGTTAATAAGGGTGACGTCATCGACCACATGGCAAAAGTACTCGAGATATCCGAGTGGATTAAAATTCCTAATATAGATCGAAATCAAATTCGATGGCACGTTTTCCTAATTTCGCTTAGTGGACGTGCAAGGGAATGGTGGGATAATGAAACAAAAGGTACCGTCACCACTTGGAAAGAATTGGGTGAGAAATTTTTCCGTTAATATTATCCACTGTCCCATACTTGCAATAGTAAAATCCCAGATGACTTGGACAACGGGACCGACTATCTCGAATTTTTAAATTGGCTGGGATCGAAATTCAAAAACCATTAGAACATGGACGAAAACACTAAGAATGGGCTATGGAATTTTTATGTAAATGAATATAATACTGAGGGATCAATAAGCGACACTAAACCAAGTAAAGACGAATACGATGAACCCTGCAATAAAAACCAAAAAAAATCATGTTCTGACTCGTTCTTTAAGCCCTATTTGGATGCACAAGAAGAGAATGGAATCTACAATTTTAAAGAAAGTAATCAGTATTCCTCTCAAATACCTATCCCTGCTGAATACGCGCCAACAATCCAAATGAATTGTGCAAATTCAAAGAATTCAAAGTCATATGATACTCAATAGGGGCCGATGAGGAATTCATTACCACCAGTCCAAGCAAATGTGACGCTTGGGGAAAAACCCCATAGGACCATGTCTAGCATCTACCACGACCTCTTCAACAAAAAGTTTCGCGGATGGTTCGTGAAGCGCACCAAATAAGAACGAAGAGAAGCTGGAAGGAAAAAGTCTAACTTAAAGACTGAATGAAAGAAAAGTGCTTACCGGGAGACAACATGGTTGTTTTTAATTGTTTAATGTTTGTAATTTTAATTATTTGCTGAGTCTGTCTTCCTAGACATTCAATACGGTGTATCGGACCTCTATGGATACGCCGTATCGACCTGTCTGGACGTTATCAGTCCTTTAAATTCAGCATTTAAATTCCTGCAAACTTTAAAACATTTGTTTTTATAGGATGCAATACGGTGTATCCTTGGGTTTGGGATACGGCGTATTGACTACCTGTACAGTATGTGTGTTTATTTTTCTGCATTGTAACCATTGTAAAACCGAGATAGGAATTTCATGCTTTGTCTTCTAACTTTTATGCAAGACTTTGCTGTAAATAAATCGACGGTATGGTATACTCTGAAAAAGACGTGTGTTGAACTCATTCAGGCATTCTGACGCCTCTTCAACACACTTTTGCTCAAGAACTCAAATTGGAGAATCATCCCGAGCAACATATCAGGGGAGTTTCTCGTTCTAATTCTATTTCCCATTTTCTTTAATTGTTTTATCTATACAACGAGGATGTTGTATAACTTAAGTAGGGGGATGGAGAATTAGAACGCCTACTTGTCTTCTTTTTACAAATAATATGCTATATGCTTAAAATTATGCCAATTTTTTTAGTATAACTTTTGTAAAAATTACTAGTTATATGACCTCATGCACTATAACCCTTAATGATAAATTGTGAGAATTAAGCCTATTCCATTTCTAAACGTTTACAAAAAAATTCCACAAAATTATAAGTGTGCCAGTGATGTAATGGACTTTAGAACTTGGCTTGGTATATCATTCGAGACCACAATGATGAGTAATATGGACTTAGATGGAGTAACATGTTCAACTGGTAAATTTTTAGGAATACACCAAAAGGCTTAAATATTGTAATATTAACTAACTACACTGGTTAGTTAACCCCCGTGTACCCTGTGCTTACTCTTACTATAAGATTAAGATCCCCTAGAAAAACCTGTTGAGCTATTCCTGTCTTTTTCACACCAAATGATTATTTTGTTACACCTTAGCCTACCTTGTAGATTAAGCCTATTTAATCAAAGTTGCTAGTTGCTTATGTGTAAAGTTTTGTAATTCATGTGTCAAAGTGAAATTTTCTATCTCCGGTTAGTTCGGGAAATTGCACAATGCAATGGGAAAATATGTAGCTCGTGTATTTTGTTACTTTCGCAATTATGTTTCATGTCCGAAGATGAAGCGTTTAAAGAAAAATTATCCAGATGAATTATGATGGTGAAGACAGTAAAATTACACCGAGATTAGTGTTTGTTTGTTTAAAAAAAAGGAAAAATAGAAAATTATATCAAAAAAGAGAAGGAAAGATTGATATTCGGTTCGTTAAGCTTAAACCGATTTATTATTTAGAGGATCAATTATTCGTTGATATGTGGTTAAAAATCAACGATGTATAGTTTTGTAAAAAGTGGTCGATGTCACCACTTGTTTTGTAAAAGTATATAAAGTTTGGGATGATTGGGAAGTTGACCGTTATGGGAATGCCAACTTAGGTTGTCTTTGTCATGCTATGATCGATACGTTTGTATATATTTCCGAGTCTTTATCATGGAACGGTCGAGAAAAGTTACTAAAAACTATGTACCTTATTTGTTCATGCTTAATCTATTTGTTTTATGAATTTTATTTAACAACAATTTACTTCCTTTTCCTAGCAACTAACCATAGGTTTTACTCGAACGAGGTTGAGATCGAGTCATGCATGTCTATTCCGTCGTTACGACCATGTATGCGTGATTCAACCACCTTGTTGGTTTATTACTTTTGGTGAAAGTTAGAAGATCTCACACCCTATATCATTCTTCGTCTTAATCCTTGGTTAAACTCGAATGAGGATGTGATCGAATTGTACATGTCTATTCCGTCGTTACGGCCGTGTATGTACAATTCAGCTGCCTTGTTGGTGTGGTACTTTTGGTGAAAGATTGTTAGAATGATCAACCCATTAAGCCTAAAAACCCAATTTACTTTTTGACTTGTTTCTTCTTAGCTCTAGTGGTGGAGATGTGTATCCTTGCCAAGCATATGATATGAAACTAATCACGATCGAGCAAATGAGCGTACCTATTAAATGTTACACCCTAGATTAGTTGAGTGATATGAGTATTTTCATTTCTTATATTTCGAGAGGTGCTTAGTTTTGTATAGGTGATTAAACAAAAGAAATGCTTAAACGGAAAAATCCTTAACTTCGGTTAGGATACATTTTCAATAAATTTCTAGAGTCTACTTGAGGACAAGTAGGATTCAAGTGGGGGGATATTTGATGACATCAAATAACGTTACATTTATACCATCATTTATCCTAAGTAAATTACCCACTTTTATATAATTATTGCAAGAATCGTTACTTAATTGCTTAAATTTGTAAATTGCAGTAATTACGAAGTGATTTGTGAAGAATGCTAAAAGGGCGCACTTTTTGGCGCTTAAACGGATGATATTAAATGATTGCTTAATTCTATCCCAAAATGCGTATCTTCTAAAAAGAGATCACGCGTATCAGTGCCTATGACCTTTACAAGGAAAAGCGATTCTCACTTCCTAATACTGGCGTCGCATGTTTCCTACTACGCCATATCGAATGTGCATAACTATCAGAGATTTGGTGAATAATTATAATTTGGGAAGTTATATCAGATTGATTATAAACTTAGCGCGCACTCCAAGGAAAACACCTCAATAAGCCGTATTGACCTAGCTCAATACGGCATATCCATTCTTTTTCAGATACTATAAATAGAAGACTCAAAAAACGAGTTTTTAGGGTGAAAATCATTTCTATATACCTACACATAAGATGATTTTCTAAAGAAAAGAAGAGCAATCAAAGGTCAAGCATCGATCACAATTCCATAGAAGACACCGTGTAATTCCTATACTCTTGTAATCATTTAATTTTTGGTATCGTTCGGTAAAATTTAGTTTTACCTTGGGGGTATTTGATCAGCTGTATAATTACAATGGTTAGGGTACTACTAGGGTATTAGCCATCTTAATGAAGGTTTAATGTTTGGTTTGTTTTAAAATTGATTTCTTAATTTATCATTGAAAGTTTAATTATGTTTATCACATGATACTTGTCTACGTGTTTGAATATGCGACCTATCATTCAACTGGGTCTAGTTACGCCTAACAAGTGAACTAGATACTGGGATAGCTCTCCATATCGTGTTTTATATTACTGGACCAATAGGATCACAAATAATGTTCTTTATCTTTGTTTTTTAAATTATGAGCTTAGCTGGACCGGTAGGTGACCCATAATGTTTCAACAAGTATGTTTTTAATTAATTGATAAAGAGTTGAACAGTGAACTACCAGTATATAAAATATCGTCAAACAGTAAGTGGGTAAAGTCCCGATAGGCTAGGGTTTAACAAGATCACCATTGCTTTAATCCCTAGATAGATTATAATTAAACTAAAAGGATGCTTTATGCGGATATGTTAATTGTGACAAGATTCAACGTGTCTAGGTCTTAGGATGATGTCCCGCCTAAGTCTTAAGAATGATATGCCGCTTCGAGATAAGAAATCATTGCACTAAACAATGAACAATACAGCATTTATCGATTTAATATGGCTAATACGGTTTTCTATCATTTGGCTTGTACCGCTCTTTTATTTTCTGATTGTTTTCTTGCATGTTTATTGTATTTTGAATTGATTATTGTCACCATAAACCTGTGCCAGTCTCTCAGGCTGAAAACCCCCATTGCCATTAGAACTAGGTTTAGCATAGGTTTAACCAGTAATTAGAATTAACTTAATTAGAGTAATTAAAATACTAATAGAATACAAGCTTAACGACCTTGCTCTTAGTGTTCGACACCCTACTTACCACAAAACTCCACCCGATCGGGTTACACTGCGAGTAATTATTCTAAAACTAAAAACTATTTTTTTGTATTTTTCTAAAAACTTTTTATATTTTTTATGGCTTTTTTAATTTTTTAACTTTTGAAAATTAATTAAAAATAACAAATGATTATGAAAAATTCTAAAAAAACAGGAAAAATCTAAAATCTTATAAGAATCCTAAGAAAGATAAGCTGGCTAGCCCAGCTTATCGAATAAGCACTAAAAAGCACCTAATAAGCCACGAAGTGGCTTGGGCTTATAAGGCCCAAAATGACCTTAAGTATTAAAGGGAAAGAGAAGCTCACGGATGAGCTAATGGAGCACGTTGGTTAAGGCAATGGGTGAGTGTGGCCAAGGTCGTGGGTTCGAGTCCCAGGCCTTGGTTTTACTATTTTTTTTATTTTTGAAAAGTTGAAAAGCAAACTTATGGAAAAGCTAAAAACAAAGACTTTTTGTGAAGACAAAATTTTTAAAAACTGAAAATTAAGCTGGAAAAGGAATGAAAAGCTAGACAGATTACTAAACTACTTATATTTTTGCTTTTTCAAATTTTAAGGACTCAAAAGCTAACAATAAGCTACACTAATGAAACTTTAAGCTATTAATAAACTAATACTAACTTAATAAGCTAAACTTGAAAGAAATAAGCACAAAGTAACAAGCCATAAGCTAGGAATCCAATTAAGCACTTATGAACACTTTACAACCAAACAGACTTTAAGCCTTCTTTTGACTTAAAATTAAGCTAGCAAATAAGTAATGAAAGAAATAAGACTAGAATTTTCTGAAAGCTTGATTGAAAGACTATATGAAAAAGCTTTTTTGAAAGGAATAGTGAAAACAAAAGCTTATTGAAAAAGCTTGTGAAAAACAGACAGAAAACTCAGAAGGTACTAATTTTGGAAAAGAAGAAAAGTAAATTTTGAGCTTAAAAACAGATGATCTAAAGAGTTTTTTCTGAAAAACAACTTTAAACCAATTAAACACTATCCTAGATCTAATTGTATGCTGAATTTCAAATCCTAAGTTATAGAATGACTATCTGAATTTTGAGCTAGAAAAAGGACTTTTGACCTTAAAAATTGCTGATGCACTTGACCTGCTAATGAACTAAATCTAAAACCCCATCAATGCAGACCTAAGATTTTATTTCTAACACTCTTAAAACACAAGTTTAAATGTAAATTAAGTAAATGCAAAATCTAGAATTGATCTAAGCTAATACTGCAAATTCTAATTAACAGGTTTGAACTAATAAGCTATTAACTATTGAAAACTCAACTGTCTTAATTCTAACTTATAAAAACAGCTTAAACAATCCTAAATTTGAGTTTTAATACCAACACAAAAGACTAAGAAGCTATAAATAGCACTAACCTATGGTTAGTGCTGCTGACCCAAACACCCCTTTAACTATGATCCATTCCATTTTATCTTATGAAATAGAAATTTAAAGGTCAAATCCTAATTACCAGATAACAAGTAGCTTAAGACAACTATGATAAGCAAATATCAAAGAGAAAATAAGCCAGAACTAATAAGCTACTAACTAAGCTACTTATTTTTGGTTTTTCAATGATTTGTGATAGATTATGAAGAAAAAATAAGATCTAAGCATTATAATTATGAAAACAGATAAGCAACAACATTCATAAGCATAATAAGACAGGTTTAACTACTAATAAGCAAACTAATAAGCATAATAGGCAGAATTAAGCTAGAAAATTAAGACAGTAAAACTAAATAAAAACTTACTAGAGCCTTAGCTAAACAAAGGCATCAAAGGCTCTAATGAGCTGTCTACAAGCTCTGACTTATTAAGAATAAGCCAGTAAAAGTCCTTATGAGCTCTTCCATGGTTAGCTCATCTTCCAAAAAGCTCAAAATCCAATAAGCAAAGGTAATTAACTGATTTTTATAGTTTAAGTAGATTAAATGCTTATTATGAGCTTAATTTGAGCTTAGAGACTCCAAAGGAGCTTTAAGATGAGTCGTGTGAGGACTTAATGTAACAATAAAACTGTATTGAAACAAAGTTTTAAGTGAATTTGAGAAAAGAAAATACGAATTCTATTAATGAAAAAGTTAAATACAATTCTAAAAAGGAAATTACATTTAAGTAAACATTAAGCTAAAACATTTTAAATGAAAATTACAAAAGCTAATTTTAATAAGCTAATTTATAAACTGCTCCTAGATATCATCTTGTGGTGAGCTTTTGCTTCTATATATAGCTAGTCTGAGAGAAAGCTTCTAGGGACTCAAAATCAGTTATATGCACCATCTTAATGACACACCCTATGAAAATTGTATTGCCAATCATTGGATCTTCATCTGGGCCCTTATATTGTTTGATGACACATATAAGAAAGGGGTCGCGATTTTTGAGTGGGGTTAGGTGTTTTTGGTGTGAGGGTTGGGGGGTGGGAGACCAGCGAGGCACCCGTTTGGGTCGAAACCATTTGTGCTGTCTTTTGCAAAGGAGAATCAGTGTAAAAATTCCATCCTGTGTGACTTTCTTTATTAATTCTTTGTTTAGTAAGTGGATGAAGTAAGTGGAATTGTGTAAGAATTTAAATCTTCTACAGGCATTCCCCTTAAGTTAGTCTTGACCAAATAGAGAGCATTGTGATTGCCCTGTACTTTTTACGCATAGTCATTGCTTGTCACTTGAATTAACTAGCCTCACAAGTATACAGTTCAGACCAGCGCTTAGTATCGTCATTTGTTCACAGTACCGCCTTTGTGTCCTCTGACGCAAAGTAAATATTGTGAGACGACGAAGAACATAACAACAGTTTTTTTTCACGCGTTTTTTACTTCATAAGAGTGTTTTTGGCTCTTTTTTCACCCGGGGTTATAACACTTTACTTTTGGGCTTATAAAGGGCTTTGGGCCAGGAAATGTGTTTTGGGCTTGGGCAAGGGTAACAGGGATTGGTTTTTTTGGGTTTTATAAGTAGGATAACGACCGTTAGTCCTATGTTGAAAAGGAACTAACGGTGTTAGGGTTTAGGGGTTTATTTTTTGATTTGATTTAACTTTAAGGGTTTTTATGGTGTTTTGGGAGTTTTGTCATTTAGTGGTTGACTAGTGTTGACCATGTTGACCAAGGGTTGACTTTGTTTGACCTTTGATAGCATTCTCCCGGCTCTTGTATTCTCTTCTCCCTTTCTCGTATCCGAAGTGTTGTCCGGTTTTGATCGTTTCTTGTGAATAATTTGCAATAATCCCGTAACCGACTCAATCACAAAGACAGAACAAGCAATATACAAGCATTTTAAGCATAATTTTGTATTTTTAGGGCCATTTTTGATATAAAATGGATATGTGTTTTCACACATATCAAAATTCCCCAAACTAAGCGATTGCGTGTCTCCCTCGCGCAAGAAATTATATGCTATCTATAACCAAATACCTCAAAACTTCCCCAAACTAAATCTTTTTAAAGTGCAAAGATTTCGTGGAGAGAGTTAAGAAATCACAAGTTATAAAACACCATATTTTCCCATTTTTATAAAACTTTTTCATCATTTTTTAATTTATATTTATAGCAAATTTAAGAATAATTTGACTATTTTATTCCACCCCCCCCGTTATTTTTACAGAACGTAAAGGGACATAGAAAAAGATGCAATTTTGATCCGAGAATGTGCCCCAAATAGGATAAATTCTTCGTCCCCGACTTTTCACTTATCCAAACCAAGCTTAAAACGAAATCACAGTCAAATATCAGTAAAATGCTAACACTACTCATATTTGCAACTTGTGAACTTTTTACTCCCGACATTTATTGTATCTTGTGCTATTTTGAATTTCAACCATGGATCAACGTTTTGCAACATACTATGCTTTACGTTCCACCTAAGAATAATGAGTTTGAAGGCGAGATCATCCCATGTAGCGACTTTCGTCTCAGCACATCCCAACCTTGCGGCTAAGTGACCCAGACTTATGACACCCACAGATACTAGGAATCGTGACTCACAGACCTTAGTTTCAAAAACTTCTCAGGGATTCCCGAATATTCAGAGCTTATAAAATGAAAGTCAAAGTTCAAAAGCATAATTGAATTTTAAACAAATAGAAATTATTTATTCATTTAAACTTAATATTATACATATATGCAATTGTAATTCTCGACAATTTATGAAGGCTGCAGACATCGGTTAGTGAGCCGGCAAGATACAGCAAACTTTAACATCCTCGGGATTTTTATTCTTACAATGGGCTTTCTTTAGAAGACACCACACCGGTTTGTGAGCCGGCAAAGGTAAGTAAGACTTTTATCAGCCCACAACTTTTATTATTATTATTATTTTTTTATCATTTTATGATCATTTTTTTATTATATATATATATATATATATATATATATATATATATATATATAGGGGTGCGTTATATTGAGAACCCATTTTATTGACAGAACTCTACAGAACTATTTTAAAGCGATCTACACCGTTGGATCATTTAATCAATGGTCACTAATGCATGATGGCATTTATGTAAATAACTGAAATTAAAATTTGGTTGGAATGTATAAATAAGGGTATAATTGGTATTAAACATAATCATTTATTTTAGGGAGTTGCAATCAATATCATTTATATTAGGAAGTTACAATCAATATCATTGTGATTATTTATTTTAAGGAGTTACAATCAATATCCTTTATTTTAAGAGTTACAATCAATATTATTTATTTTAGAGAGTTACAATCAATATCCTTTATTTTTGGGAGTTACAATCAATATCATTTATTTTAGAAGTTTAAAAAGTGTTAATCTAAATCTGAATATACAATCAACACAAAATAAATCGTGTCCAATTATTCTAGGAATAATAGTATACAAAAATAGGAGATTTATACAAAAAAAAGAACACATATGTTTAAAAATGAAAAAACATACATGTTTCATAAATAAAATATACATGTTTCTCTTATTATAAACCATTCATGTTTTATAATTAAAAAGAACATATATGTTGCAAAATGAAAAAAATATACATGTTTCATAATGAATAGTACATCCATGTTTCAAATTTTATAAGCCATTCATGTGCTATAGTACATACATGTTTTACAATTAAAAAACTTACATGTTTTACATACATGTATCTCAAATAAAGTAACATATATGTTTCTTACAAAAACACTATTTAATTAAAAACATTATTAAAAACATGTATGTAAATCGTGTTATTTATTATCAAATAATAAATTGTATAATTTATTATTAGAGAATAAATCGCATCATTTATTTTTGAGAGTACAATCAATACAAAATAAATCTGAGAATACAATCAATATAATTAATTATCAAGACATTTATTAATATCATTAATATATGAACAAAAACATAAATGAACTACGGATACACAATATACATATCTTGGTATTAAAGTGGGTGGTTTGATGGCTCGTATAAGGTCTTGGGACGAGATTGTGGACAAAGTACATTCTCTGTTATCTAAGTGGAAAATGAATACTCTTTCTATTGGAGGTAGAATGACGTTACTTAAATCGGTGTTGAGTTCGACTCCTATTTATTATATGTCTATGTTTAAAATTCCCTCTCAAGTCCTTAAATGTTTAGAAGGTATAAGACGTAAGTTCTTCATTGGAGCTAATTCGAAGGAGAACAAAATGTCGTGGTTTAAATGGAGTAGAGTTTTGGCGTCCAAAGATAAAGGAGGGCTAGGGGCCTCAAGTCTCTTTACGTTAAATAGAGCGTTATTGTTTAAATGGGTATGGCATTTTCAAAATAATAGAAATGCTCTTTGGTCTAGATTTATCCGCGCCATGCATGGGAACAGTGAGGGGTCTCGATAAGGGCTCCAAAGTCTCTTATACCTCTATATGGAAGAGTATTACTATTGAAGTTAACAGATTGCGAAACAAAGGTGTTGATTTATTGAGTTTTATGAATAAGAAGGTTGGTAATGGGTTAGAAATGATTTTGTGGGAGGAGGTTTGGAGGGGCGACAAGAAATTTAAGTCTAGATTTCCTAGAGTTTATGTGCTTGAATCCGACAAGAAGATTACAGTGGTGACTAAAATGAATCATAATGACGTCAGTTTCTCTTTGCGTCGTTCACCAAGGGATGGAGTGGAGATGGAGCAGTTTAGTTCTTTAAATGCGTTTCTTGAAGGAACAGTCTTATCTGATTCGAATGATAGGTGGAGCCGGTCCCTTGTGGGTTCGGGTGAGTTCTCGGTAGCTTCGGCTAGTAAGTACATCGATGAACATCAGTTAGGAGGATCTTCTCATAAGACACGTTGGATCAAAGTGGTTCCTATAAAAATCAATATTTTGGCGTGGAAAGTTCGGTATTCATGACAATTTTATATTTCTATTACAGAGTAAAATGTGTTAGCATAGATTCTTAAATCTATTAATATAGTGTGTAATATCTTTGACACACTTGTATTTTGCATACATCATATTGCATTTTTGCATAAATCACATTTTTGTTTGCTCCTTTCTTATTCTATTTTGCCATTACTAGTGGTTTGTCATTGTCATATTACCTCGACCATATCATTACATTATTACATTCACTTGAGGGAATGAAGATTTTATATTTATCATTATATCACATTCACTTAAGGGAATGAATATATTCTTCACATTAAAAGAGGGGTAATGGAGATCTATACGTTGATTTACTCATCTTTAATCTTACAACTTGAGGTTGCAAACAAGTTCCTTATTGTACAAAAAGAACTAAAATGTATATAAGTAATAGATTTTGCAAAACTAGAATGAAAAAGACCCCAGGGCACGTTGGTAGTGAGTGTGTGTTGTGAGGCGTTTATTAAAGGTGAGGAAGTTGAGGTCGGTGGTTCGAGCCTTGCTCACCCCCGATTTCCATCTTCCCTTTTTTTGAAAAACTTTAAAAAACAAAGTTGTAGAAAAGCTGAAAATAAGCACTTTTAATAAAAGAAACTTTTTATGAAATTCTCTAAATAAGCTGGAAATCAGCTTAAAAGACAGAAAAATGCTAAACTTTCTTTTTTTAGCTTTTATATAAACCTTAAGAGCTTGAAAACATGAAATAAACTAAACCTAAGACTTAATAAACTACTTTTATACTAAACCTAACCTGAATTAGAAATAAACATAGAACAAAAGCGATAAGCTGAATTATCCTAATAAGCTCTTAAACACTTTTGGAAAATCAAACAGCTTGCAAGGGCAATTTCAAGCTTAAAGTTAAGCTCACAAATGGATCCTTAGGGCAAAAAGCTTATCACCTACTTAAAGCTTGACCTAAAGGCTTCTTGAAAATGCTTTTGAAAAGTATTTTGGAAAACAATTGCTTCATGAAAGAGTACTTTTAAAACAGTCCTAATGCTTAGCATATGACAGTTTTGTTTTTGAAATTGAAAAGACAAAAACTAATTTTAAAAGCTAAAAACAGATTATCAAATAAGCTACTTTTTGAAAACTAACTTAAAACAGATGAACTATAATACTAAATCTATTTGTGTGCTAAAAATCAAAACCTAATTCTAATTTCTACCTTCTGAAAATTAAACTTTAAAAAGGCAACTTTTGTCTTATAAAACTGCTAATGTAGTAAAAGCACAAAATTACCAAAGTTTAAAACCAACAAATGCAGACCTAATGAACTTGTTTTGACATATTTATAACACAAAACTAAGAGTAATAACAGCACTTATACCAGCTAGAAACTAATCAAGCTAAAATTTGCTACTATGACTGACTATAAGCTCACAAATTCAAATATAATCTAGAAACTAAAATGAACTCTTGATCAAACCTAATAATCTATTTAAAGTCCAATTCACAAGCCTACAAATGAATAATCAAATTGTGCTTCAACTGCCCCCAAAAATACAAAATTGAAAATAGCTTAACCTATGAACCCTAATCTACTTGAATGCTGAAAATCAAAATTTAAGAGAAACTTTTACCTCCTGAAAATTTATGATGAAAAAGGCCTTTTGCTGTTTTTCTTACTGATGCAGTGTGCACAAAAGGTCCCAAACTTAAATCCAACAAATGCAGGTAAAAAGAACTTTGCTTCTACACTTAATAAAACACCAAAACAACAACAAGTAGAGCAATGATAAAGGCTAGGACTGATTCAAGCTTAAAATGCATATAGTTCTAACTTCTAATAACAGTTTTTAACTACTAATGCAAGAAATCACAAATCTTAAAGCTAACAAACTCTAATCTAAGCTTTAAAACTAATTCTCATAAACCTCAATATGGATTTAAAGAATAACCAAAGGACTTAATAGCCTTTGACAGCATTAACTAAGTTAATGCTGTCATTAGCCAAACACCCTTTAATTTTTCCAAAATACATATTTAGCTTATGATACTTAGAAATAAAGCTCAAACTAGAAATACCAGATGGTAATCAGCTTATAATGAGCCTAATGAACATGTTTAAACAACTGATTAAGCAGAATTAATAAGATACAAGGTTATGCTATTTTTTATGGATTTTTATGACAGATTTTAAACAATTACTTGCTGTGTGTGAATTATAAGCTTCAGTGACTGTGGTTAGAAATTAAATCAAACATAATAAACAAGATTAAGCAGATAACAACTAAATTAAGCAGACAATAAGCAAATCTAAGCAAAGTAAACAAATTAAGAATGGTAAACATGAAAATGTAAAAGGGAGTGTACCTCACATCTCAGCTTAAACAGAGATGTTTGCTCTTATTAGAGCTTAAATCATAAAGCTCTGGCTTGTTTAGAACAAGCCAGTGGTGTCCATGAACCCTTCCAGGTTTGGTTCATCATCCTTACTTAAAGCTTAGGAAATAAAGAGATTTGAGTAAATAAAGCTCAGTTAAGCTTGTAAAAGCTTAACTGAGTATAACAAGCTTAGAAGTAACAAAGAGAGCTTATGAGAGCTTATCAAGAGATTATGATCAAATTTAATAAAATTGTATTAAAGTAAAACTTGGATTAAAACTCAAAAAAATCACAAAGATAAAACAAGCAATATACAAGCATTTTAAGCATAATTTTGTCTTTTATGGGTCATTTTTGATATAAAACGGATATGTGTTTTCACACATATCAAAATTCCCCAAACTAAGTGATTGCGTGTCCTCACGCAATATTATATGCTTTAAAACCAAATACCTCAAAACTTTCCCAAACTAAATCTTTGAAAAGTAGCAAAGACTTTCGTGGGGAAAGTTAAGTAATCACAAGCTTTAAAACACCCCATTTTCCCATTTTTCAAAACTTTTTCCATTTTTATGATTTTATAATTTTTAACCTAACTACAACTTATACTTTATTCATGTGTGACATAATGTATTGCTTTCATTATTCATTGATAACTTTTAGGATCATGGAACAAAAAGCACTTAAAGTGTCCAAATGGATAAATTCATCGTCCCCGATTTTCACTTCTCCAAGCCAAGCTTAAAAACAAGATCATTGCAAAATACAAGTTATGATGCTAACACTACTCATAAAAGCTAATTGTGTACTTACTTTTCCTCCCTTATTCCCTAATTTTGTATCTCAAGATTTTATTTAAGTCATATACCCGAAGGCTCTTTAAGACTTTATTTCGATACTTATTAATTCCAAAAATAAAGCGTAACGGTAAAGTCGCAATAATTAGCTCCTAGCCCTTTTCAAAAGATCAAATGCAATCAAGATTAAAGTCCACATCGAGGCGACCAAAATTTGGCTTTTATTAGGTTACTTAAGCAAGGCACCATTCATGTCATATACCCTAAGGCTCTTTAAGACATAAATGGACCAATCTTATTTGCACCATATACCCTAAGGCTCTTTAAGGTACAAACAAGACAAAAATTAAGCAACAATATCCATTCCATATACCCTAAGGCTCTTTAAGGAATGAATAAGGCTATAATTTCACTTATTAAATTCTACTTACCCCATATACCCTAAGGCTCTTTAAGGGATAAGCAAAATATTTATTAATGTGATACATATAGTATGCCAAATTAAGTATTCCTGATGTGTACTCATCTTAATCACAAAGGAACTAAAGAAAACTTCTATTAACTAATTATTAACCAAAAAACCGCACAACTCTATTTATTAAACAATTATATATAAAGGTGAAACAAGCTAATGGGAGAAAAAGCCACAATTAACACTTATGAGCCTTAAAGAAATCCAACTATTCTATGTTTAGCATCAAAACTTATACTCTACTCTATCATCTCTTGTTCTTCACAATTTAAAATTTCTAATAAAGAAACTCGTGAATACTTAGCCTAATGAATTAAGATCGGCACTTTAACAAGTCACATAGACTGGAAACAATCTCAACTTTAATAAATTGAACTTCGCATATTTAAAATCAATTATGGGAACTTGCAAAGTCTTGACTTTTTAAGCTAGACTTGCATTTTATAACTCCTTGTATAAAAGATTAGCAAAATCAATCTATTTACGTTAAGGAGAAAGCTAAGATATAAAACCGGTCGGGTCAAAATTTACTTTTCGTTCTCACCAACGAAAAACCTACATTCGTGTCAACTATTTTTTTTGAACATTAAACTAAATATTAAGACTTAAAAATTTTATTTTTTTTTGGAAAAACGGGGTACGTGAGAACAACGGCAAAAGTAGGTCAGATCATATCGAAGATATACTACCCCATACTAAAATTAAACATTGTCCTCAATGTTTCCTAATCTAAGGCTAAAAACCCCATACTAGAACTCAAAAAGTCTAATGCAAAATCCAAACATGAAGAAAGTATCACACAAATCTCTAGCCGTTTATCAATTATGCTAAAAGATAGATGTTAGTCGATAATAATCTTTAGGATATCAGATTCCCCAAACTAATGGCAAGCAAAGGCTAGGAAGCTCGAGTGGACCGGGATAAAACACCGAACACGAGAGTCTTCAGAAAATTTTGGGTCAATCCTGCAAAAATCACAAGCACAAACAACAACAAGAATCGGAAGAGTACAAGCCTCCTCACATCACAATAGAAATAAGAAAGAAAATAGAAAATGGATAAGCATGGGGTGCCTCCCACGAAGCGCTTTGTTTTTGGTAACCGAGTCACATAGCTTGACTCGATCCCCGAATTCATTCGTCCTTGGAGAAAGTATGGAAGAGAAAAATCTTAATCGGGCTTTCATTAATGTTTGGATAAACATTTAAGCACACGAAAGTTCCATCCTGATGAGAGGCCACTGGCTCTAAGTGGAGATGCCAGCATCAAAAATGGTGTCTTCACTCCCGGTGGAGAGAAGTAAAGGAGAATCCTCAGGGTAAGTGAGATATGGGAGAAAATTCCGAATGAAAAATGTGAAGGAATTGTAAACTTCAACATTAATCTCACCTCCCTCCGGGTCAAAACATTCGTATTCATTGAGCTCATCAATATTGTTTATCATGGCTGCATTAGGCTCAATGTCGAAGGTTAAACGCTCATATTCGGGAAGAGAAATATCATCGTTAAATAAGTTGTTTCGAACAATAACATCTCCTTCTGATTCAACATCACTTTCAATACCCGGTGGTGTTGAGTCATCTAGACCGGAAAATATATCGATCTCTTCCCTATGAGAGTCACTATCCTCAACGAGAGTAGTAGATGTGAGAAGAGACTCGATGACTGTATGAGGATTTTCCGACGACTGAGAAGATGAATTTCCGCATAGCAACAACATTAGACTGATATAATCCTCGTGCTCTCTAACAATTCTTGGAGGAATTATGATGACTTCACCAGCGAACTCATGGTGAAGAGGAGCACTCTTGGGAGAAAAAGTTTTCAAAGATTCATTCTCTGGTTCATTCCTAATTTGTTGTGGTTCATGATCGAAAAACACTTTGGGAGAGAGATTATGGGTGGTATCATCATTAAGCAAATTCTCAAGAAAAATTACATCTCCTTCCGAATCATAATATCCTTCCTCAATACACGTAGAAATTATGGATTGTCTTGATGATCAAGGTTAGGTGACTTATGTTCGGGAAGGGGAATGAGATTATTGTTAGGCAATTCTTCAAGAAAACGAATATCCCTTTCCGAGTCATAATTGTCGTTCTCAATGCCCGGTGGCGTTAGACTATCCGAACCGGTAAATATATCGATCCTCTGTTCTTCTTGAACGGGGGTCAACTATCCTCAACGGGAAAAGAGATGTGGAAGGGAGACTCGATAATCGAACTTGGACTAGCATGAAAATTTTCTGGTGACCAGGAAATTGAAATCTCACAAAGCAATGTCATAAGACTAAGATATTCCTCATGCTCTCTAGCAATTCTTGAAGGATTTGTAATGATTTCTCCGACGAACTCATGGTAGAGAGGATCATTCCTTGGAGAAAAAGTAATCGAAGTATTATGGTTGGATTCATTTTGTTGTGGTTCATGATCGAAAAACACTTCGGGGGAGAGATTATGGGTGGTATCATCACTAAGCAGACTCTCAAGAAAAATTACGTCTCCTTTCGAATCATAATAACCTTCCTCAAAATTAGAAGAAACTTCCATGGCTAGAAAAGCATCAATCTCATCAATATCGTCCCCCCGGATCGAAACACTCAACCTTATCAGAGAAAGGTGTATGAGGTAAAACTGGCTCATCAAAAACTTTGGAATTCTCGTTCTCGACATCTTCTTCCATCTCGTTAAAGAGAGGATTTTCGTTACTGGAGTTGAAATTATCACCGAATTCAAAAAGAGGGTTTGAATAAATCCGAAAATCTTCTTCTTGAATATCCTTCTTAAGAATTGAATCGTCATTACTAGAAGTTAAGTCATCCTTGGAATATAAAAGAGGATTTGAGAAAATCATGTTATCATCGCAAGAGGTTAAATCACATCCTTTGTCATTGTTGAAGAGAAAAAATTTGTATTCCCCCCCTTTTCCCCCCCCCCCCCAAGACTTTCTTGGGATTGGGACAATTTCCTCAACACGAGAAGTGCTAAAGTGTTCGTCCCCCATTATGAGAGAGTCCTTGGGCTCAATGGATGTGATTGTATCCTCGGATTCTCTTGGGATTGGGACAATTTCCTCAACACTAAAAGTACTAAGGTGCTCGTCCCCCATTATGAGATAATCCTTAGGCTCAATAGACGGTAAGGTGGATGTGATTGCAAACACCAAAGAAACTTGAGGTGTTTTATTTGAATGAAAAATGCTCTCCTTCTGAATAACTTTTAAATTCTTCAAATAAGGTGTGATACGAGTTTGGCGTTTAGCTGTCGGCTCTGCGAGATTCTTCACTTCTTGCTCATTGTCGCCATCTTCCGATGGAGTTAAGCAAACTAGAGTAGGTCTATCGGCAAACCCTTCAAAACTATCCTTGCATGTGTCATTTACCATTTTAATTGACTTGTTTACATGCTTTTGAGGATGTTTTGATGTGCCATCAACATGAAAAGTTATTTGTTCATTTCCGTCCCTCAAAACAAGCTTTCCTTCATATACATCGATTAAAGCACGACTGGTCCTTAAAAATGATCTCCCAAGTATGAGAGGAACTCGAGGATCGGCTTCAAAATCAACAACAACAAAATTGGTAGGAAAATGGAAATTCCCAACTTTGACAAAGATATCTTCAGCGACTCCTTTAGGAAGAGTAATCAATCGATCCGCTAATTCTAAAGTCATCCGAGTTGGTGTAAGTTCGGGCAAAGAAAGCTTTTTCCAAATAGAAAGAGGCATAAGATTTATGCTCGCGCCAAGATCGGCCAAGGCGTGACATACATCCATTCCTGAGAAATTACATGGAATAAGAAACTTGCCGGGATCTCTAAGCTTTTCGGGAAGCTTTTTGAGGAGCATCGCCGAGCAATTCTCGTTTAACGGTATCTTAGCTAACTCAAGCAACTTTTCCTTATTCATGAGCAAACTCTTAATCGTAGGAGCAAATCTTGGCATCAAAAGTAAAGCATCCGCGAAACTAATGTCAAAGCGCAAATCTTGAAAGATTTGGAAGATCTTCTCCATTTGATTTGAAGCTTTGTCACAGGACTTTTGATCATCACGTCGTGAAGGATATGGAATATTTGGCTTAGGTAAACTCTTCGGAATATCGGATTCCAGAATAGGAGTGGTTTTAGGCAAAGTCTTCAGAACATCGGGTTCCGGAATAGAAATGGGGATAACCGGAGGTGGGATTTGAGCGGTACTTCCTTGGAAATTTGTTTGCTCTTTATCCGTTGTCTCCTCGGTTTCTCGTTCTACTACCTTTTTAGGAGAAGGATTAGTAGGAATCGAGGGTCCCTCGTAAGCAACACCACTTCGAGTAGTGATCGCTTTCATCTCACCCTTCGGGTTTGGAATGGTATTACTCGGAAGAGTACCCGAAGTTGAGGCTTGGTTTTGAAACAATCCACAAATCATGTTTTGCAAATTATTTTGAAAAGTGGTTTGTTGATTCATCATGACGGCTTGTTGAGATTTTATCGTGTTTTGAATTTCATTCTTAAGGTCTCCTTTCAACGAGTTGATTTGATTTTGCATGTTCCTTAACATCTGATCATTATTCCTCTTGTAACTTGAAAAATCATTTGAAATCTCTTGTTGAACTTGATTATTAGGCACTTGAAAAGGTTGGTTTTGAAATCCTTGGTTTTGAAAATTTGGAGCATGATTATTTTGAGCTTGAAAACCTTGATTTCCATGAAAATTATTTCCCCGATTAAAATTATTCCCTTGAACTTGATTCTGATTAAACCTATTTTGACCATTGTTTTGCACCGGAGCAAAACCTGGTGGTGCCATTTGATTACTAACACGGTTTGGAGGGTTAACTTGATTGTAAGTACCCGTAGTCGCACAAACACTAGCCTGATTGTTATCGGTAGCCGGACAATTATACCAAGAATGGGCACCACCACAAGTAACGCAAGTTTCTCAACTGCTTTAAACCGGAAGCGGGAGTGACCAACTTATCGTAGAAACAATCTCACTAAGGTCGAAAGTTGATCCGCAAAGCTTAGCAAGTCTCATCATCCGTCTTTCCTAATACTTTCCTAGAAGATCGTATTCATCCCTAGAAGCATTTGGTTTGTTTCGTAATAACGCACATTTGATTTATTCTCCAATTATATTCAAAGTTCTCTAGTCGATCTTAACTCAAAAGATGTCCAGCCCGCCGCGCATATAAGGACCTTGAGCATTTCGATACAACCATTATAAAAGGTAGCAACTTGATTTAACTCTGTAAATCCATGTGAGGACAAGCTCTAACATTTCCTTAAATCGTTCCCCACGCTTCACTAAAGACCATCGAATGTTGGGTAAATCGACGAGATTTTATTCATTAGTGAGTCTTTTCGAGGAAGAAGGAAAAATTGATTCACAAATTTGGTAACGAGATCCTCCCAAGTTCCAAAGATCGAATTTGGTGGTTCTTTCTCGTACCAAGTTTTAGCAGCCCCTCGAGTGAATATGGAAACATCATTAGCTTAATTACATCGTTTGGCACATTCCTAAATCGTAGAGTCGAGGTAATCCTTTTGAAACTATTAATATGAGCATGAGGATTTTCGTTCTCTAAACCGTGAAACGGGTTCGCTTGAACCAATTGAAGCAAATTTGTCTTAATCTCAAAATGATCCGCATTAATTTCCGGTAAAACGATAGCTTCTCCGTACCCTTCCGTGGGTGCTCGGAGTAGCTCTTCCATTGTATGTTCCGCCATTGGTTCAACGATAGTACAAAGCTTGGGTTCAACTATTTGTGGAGACACGTCCTTTATGTTTGACGTTCCGTAATGTGGACGTTTGAATTAGTTGGAAATTAGAATTTCTAGGCGCCTTACTAAACGAGCAAATGAATGAAAAAGAAAGAGAATGGAAATATTTTAGTTTACCAGTGAATAATCACCGAAACTTAGGTAACTCTCTTCACTTAAGTAAAATAAATTTTAACAAAAAGGTGCGCCTTTTCGTAAGTGACAAAAGACGATACTTTTTTTTAATCTTTGGTTCGGGAACTTATTGATGGATAATACCTCAGTTGAAGGTATTATCTGTTGGTGTTCTTTTACCAACTTTGCTAAAAAAAATATTTTTTTATTTCTTATATTAATGAATTCACAAGAAAAATCGAAAAATCCAGAAGAGCAAATATTTTTTTGTATTTTTCTTATTTATTAATCTTCTACTTATATTAAAAAGAAAAGAAAAATATATATTTTTTACTTTTTATATTTTTAATTTTTTTGTATTTTTGATTTTCTCAAAAGCGTAACTTTCGAAGACGAAATGTTCTTCAAATCACGATCAACAAACTGCAAACGATGGAATCTTAATCACAAATCCCCGGCAGCGGCGCCAAAAATTTGATGTTTTATAATCTATACGTATAATAATATGACGATAATGAAATTCCTAAACTACCCTTGAGGACAAAGATAGAAGAAAATCACAAGAACGAGAAACAACGAAAATTTTCTACGTAAAAATCGTAAGATGATTACCAAGGGTCATTTTCCCAAGACTATGAAATATTGAGACCTCGATTTGTTATTTGGACAATGACCTTGATTTGGGGTATTCAGAGAGAAGATTTATTATTCTAAAATCCCTAATAGTGAATAAAAATAAAGGGACAATTAAACCTAACTAACGAGGAACACAATACGCGAAATTAATTTTACTAAAAACCAAATCGGGAATCCAAACTGACCAAAAACCCTAAATATCAAATAATCCTAAATTGATCTTTTTGGTTTTTATAAGTCTTAATTGACTAAAAAGCTAGAACAAAGAAAACTAGACAAAAACGAGAGAGTTTTAAGCTTAAAAACTAAAAATATGAACGGGATTCAATCCCGTTCTTTAAAAATCAAAATTTTGCAATTTAAACCCTACGAAAGCAAATCTAATTTTCCTTGGTTCTAAATGTTAAAATAAAATTTTCTAAAAAAATTATATTTTTTTGACTTTTTTATAATTTTTTATGAATTAAAAACGATTTAAATGAAATTAAATGTTTAAAAATACTAAACTATTTATAAAAATTCTGAAAAAATCATAAAAATTAGCTTGAATAGTAAGAATCTAAAAAATTAAAGCTTGGAAAACAGCTTATCGAATAAGCAGAGAAATAAGCCAAACAGCTTAAGTATAACTAAAAAAGCCTAAAATGAGTATAACAACGAGATATTTTGAAATATAAACGAAAAAGACCCAGGCAACGTTTGTTGAGTGTGTGTTGTGTGTTGTGTTTATAAAAGGTGGAGGGTATAGGTCCAGGATCAGCCTTGCTCAACCTGGATTTCCCCTCCTCCCTTTTTTATTTTTTTTAGAAAAAACTTTAAAAAGCAAATCTTTAAAACAGCTTATAAGAAAACTTTTTTGTGAAAACAACTTTCTAAAAAAACAACTAAATAAGCTAAAAAGAGCTTATTTAAACAGACAGAACTCACTTTGCATGATTTATGACTTTTTGACAAAACTAACTAAGCTAAATACTCAGATAAGCTAAAGCTAAAACCAAATAAGCTATAAGCTACTTTATTAACGAACCTAATAAGCTAAACCTGAGCTAAAAATAATGCCAGAGCTAAAGTTATTCAATATACTAAAATTATCAAAATAGTCACTTATGAATGAAACTGCATACCTAAACAAATAACAGGCACTTTAAGTGCTTATATTTTAAGCACTCAAACAGAACATATATGGACAATAACCCCTACAACCTACTTAAAACCAATACCAAAAAACTACTATAAAAACAAGCAGAGATTAGACATTCGAATACAATAATCAGAGAAAAGGGCTAAATTACAAGACTACTTAAGCTGTTTTTGATGATATTTGAATTTTCTATAAAAAGCTAAAATAAGGCAAAATCACTTTCTAAAGCGAAAAACTAATAATTCTAATCATAATAAGCTTAGTTTAAAATAAAAATGACAAAAGCTATGGCTAGAAGCTAGTAATCATCAATTAAGCACTTGGTAAGAACTATAACTAAAACAGGCTAACGCTATTTTAAGCTTATTTTTCAATAAGCTATAAGATCCTTATGGACTTTTGGCTTATTACACTAAAAAGAGTACCTAAAATTCTACTTAAAACAATAATTGAAAAACATTTTGAAATTTAAATGAACAATGAAAAGTCTAAATGAAAACTGCTTATTAACTCAGTACATACTGAGTGAACTTATGGTTTTGAAAAGACAAATGGCTAATTTTTAAGCTAAAAACAGATAAGTAAAAGATCTTTTAAGCACAAAATAAGCTAAAGCAGATTGACAATGACCTAAAATCTACTTGAAACTTGAAAATTAAGACCTAATAACTACATTAACATTCTGAAAATTGAGATTTAAAAAGGCTACTTACTCTTTTTTGCTACTGATGCACTTTGCACAATAAATGACCAACTCTTAATACTAACAAATGCAGGTTACAAATCTCTATTCTAACACCTAAAGTATACTTAACTAAGAGCAAATGAAGCAATATAAACACTTAGAACAGATTTAAGCTTAAAATGCATTCTAAACTAAATTATTTATAACAGATTCAAATCAACAACTAGTAAACTTGATAAAGACTATATTAAACTTAATATTACCCTAAATCCTCTAACTATAAGCCTTAAAATAAGGTTTTAAATCAATTTAAAAGAGCAAAAGGCTCTTAGCAGTACTAACTTCCTCAGTTGTACTACAAGCAAACACCTCTTTAAAATGAAAAAATCCATTTTTAGCTTATAATTTTAAGATTTAAAGCACAAACCTTAATGACCAGATACTAGACAGCTTATAACCAACCTAATGAACATGATTAAGCACACAAATAAGCCAGAACAATAAGCTAAGATACTATGCTACTATTTTTGAATTTTTTTATAGTTTTTATTACATAACAAGTTAACTAAGATCTAAGCTAACTTATGAACATATTAAGCATTAAACAACAAATATAAGCAGAGATAAGCTAATTGAAATAGCAATAAGCAAATATAAGCAATTAATAAGCAGATTAAGCTAGAATGTAATATAAAGCTATGAAAAATTACAAGGGAACTTACAATAACCTTTGCTCTAAACAAGGCTTAATCAAATGCTCAAATAAGCCATCAACAAGCTCCAGCTTATCCTAGGATAAGCTGGTAGAGTCCTGAAGCGGGCATCCCTTATTTGGCTTCCCAATCTATTAAAGTTGAGGTAAATTTTGGAGAGGATATAGTACTGATAAGCTCAACTAAGCTTTTGAAAGCTTAGTTGAGTAAATTAATAGCTTATGATTAGCCTTGAGCTTATGAAAAAGTATTAGAGCTTATGAAACCTTAAAGGTTTATCAGACAAAAAAGTGATCTTATTAAAATACGAAGAATACAATGAGAAAACTTTAAATTTTATTAACAAAAGAATTGATTACAAAGGTGAAATTGAAATTACAATAAGCTAAAACATTACTTAAAAGAAAATTACAAGTTAAAAGCTAATAAAAAAACTACTCCTAAATTAAGCTAGATATCCTCGTGATGTTGAAATGGTCCCGTATTTATAGCCAGAAAGGCAACTTCCTAGGCCCCATTACAATGCTCCATTATATATCCTTGATCTTCACCCTTCAATTATTTTCCAAATCATTGGATCCTATCTTCATCCGTTGGATAATGTGAGAGCACTATCGGTATTGCCATCGTCGGCAATCCTATAAGTTTAGGAGTTTGACTTCTTTAAAACAAAGGATTTAGTGTAAAATCCTGCTCTTTGTGTGTTAGTTATCATCCAACGTGTCATTCCCCTTGTTAATTCTAACCAATGAGAGCACTTGATGATGTTTTGCTCTGCCAACACAATGCTTAGTACTTGAATCTTTTAGCTACATAGTCAATTGGGATTTACCCTTTGTTTTTTATGCAGGGTAAAACAAGAGAGATGATGAATAGTAAAAACCGCTTTTCCCCGTGCTTTTTTGTATAACATGTTTGACCCAGTGAAGGTTTTGACCTGGCCCAGGTTATATAATAAAGGATTGGGCATGGTGATTTATTTGGGCTCGAGATTGTTAAAGGGATTTAAGGGTTTTGTTTATAAAGGGTTAACGACCGTCTGCCTTTATAATATGAAGACTAACGGTGTTAGGGTTTTAAGGACTTTTGGTGAAAGTTATTTAAAATTAAGGGTATTTTGGGTATTATTGAGGGGGTTTTGGCCTTTTTTCTTTGTGAGTTGACCATTGCTGACCAAGGGTTGACTTTTGATCTTTTTGCTATCAAACTCCCGGCTCTTGTGCACTCTTTCTATTCTTGTGTTCATGTTTGCCCGGTTTTGACCATTTTCTTATAATTTTTGTAATACCCGTACCTACACATTCACAAACAACAAAATACACAAATACAAGCATATTTTTGCACATTTTGATCATTTAAAGGCCATTTTTTGGTATAATAAAGATATATGATTTCTCACATATCACCCCCATATTTGACATATAGCAGCGGAAGCTAATCTGGGATTACATCTCATGAATCAAAGTCCACAATATTAGAAAATCCACCAAAAAAGAGACGTTTTTGAAAGATAAGTTATCATTTATTATTCATTAGAGTTTTTAGAAAAGAGGTCCCAAATACATTTCAAAACATAAAGTTAAATGATAACAGGTTTGGACGTCCTTAAGTCCAATGCCACTCCGTGTCATAGTTGCTCAATTACCTGAGATAAACATGCTAAAAGGGTCAACACAACGTTGAGTTGAAATTTCCACAGATTAAATGTAATAAATCAAATACAAGTCATCATAAGTGGTAATAATTGCAACACATACAATTATCAGGAAAAACAGTATTATTTCCCTAAGCTCATGCAACCAAACATTAACATCCGAAGTCAATTTAACGACTTAAAGGAACAAATGTCCTTACGGAAAGGTAACTTACCAAAGTTATCCTTTGTTCTCAAATATAGTGCATTTGGTTACCCCATGTATGGGTACACCAACGGGAGTCGTCACCCCCAATAGATCTATCCACAATATCACGTTTCACTCCAGTGACTAACGTTCATGATTAAGAAATATTGGCAGTGAAGGCAAACTTAGGCAATAATATATCAGGATAGCAAACAGTTGTAAAACACTTATATTCATGGTTTATAGCATGTATCTCCCTACAGGATTTATGAAGAACATATCGAGGTGGACAATGAGAACTCACCTTATCAGGTAGTTGAATTGATTTGAAATCTAATTCAAAGAGAGTAAATATGCCTCGTCACACAAACTGTGGGTAATATGTCCAGTCTTTAAGTTTGATTGTTGATATTACAAACCCCCCTTAATTTCACATAAGTTTAACGGTTTTGGTTGATAACTGTGAAAATAATACTGTATCACTGATCGGGCTATCATAAAAATCCCAGAGTTCAAAATAAACCGTTTGAGGAGCAAGGACACATTAAATCGAATCCAGCATCTGTCAAAACGTCTACTCAAAATGAAACCCCTCCACATGAAACTCCTAGTAACGTATACGTTATAGAGTAAATGATAAGTTTTGTCTTTTTAAGTTTCTTCAGAAGCTAGCGGATGATAAATTCTGTTAAATATATTAACATAAATGAATTTATAGTGTTTCGATACGACGAATGAAAACGACAAAAGTGCCGGTTTTAATAAAATCGACTCATAAATATTTAAAAATATTTTAATAATATAATAATAAAAATATTACATTTTATACCCTTGAGAATATGAAAATGACAATATATACCCTTGATATATATATATATATATACAAAATTAACCCTTTAATTATATTTTAAAACATTTAAACCTTAAACGTTATCAAGTATGACAAAACAACCTCATGAGAGTTATAACTTTTAGGAAATTACATTTTTCAGCCCCACTAGTGTATGATGTTTTCAAGATTTACAATAATACCCCTTTGCAATGAAAACATTTGCAAAATAAGTCCAAAAACCATAATAATGATATTTTTGATATTTAAAATCAAATATTCAGGTATAGCTTATAACAAAAGCTAAATAAGTAACTTTTATGAGCTTATAGCTTATGAAAAGAGCTTGTGAGCTTAAAAATCCAAAATGGGTTCATTTGGTTTAAAATGGTTAACCCGTGGGTTAAAAGGCTTTAAGATTAGTTTCAACTTCTAGAAATGATAAATGAGCTTTATTGAAATAGCTTATTCAAACCAGCCTTAATGGCTTATAGCTTTATAGATCCTCGAAAATAAGCTTTTTAAAGGGTTTTTTAAGAGTGCGTTTGGTTTAGGAAAACCAAATGAGTAAGCTTTAGGGTTTAAGGGCTGATTTTCATGAATCATAAGAAGTATAGGAGCTGATGTAATAAATACTAAAACCATACAAGAGTTTATAGATCAATGTGAAGACCTACAAAAGCTTGAATGTTTGGACTTGTTTAGATCATGATTTGAGTATGTGTTGAGTTTTAGAGATGAATTGAAAAGTATGTATGTGCGCGAGTATATATAGGGCTCGAAATGGAGTAGTGGCCAAGTTTACTTAGAGTGGTGGCCAAGTTTACTTGGTGTGGTGGCCAAGGGATAGATAGGTGACTAGGGAGAGCTAGTATGGAGAGGTGTAAAGTGGTGGGGTGATTTCGGTTACCAAAGGAGGTGATGGAGGTGGTTTGGTTCACTATAGTGGTGACAAGGTGTTTTCTTAGAGTGCAAGGGTGAAAAGAGGTGATGGAGGTGGTAGGGTGGCTGCTAGGTGGTGACAAGGAGGCTAGCAAGGTGGTGGATCATGGTGGTGTAAGGGTGGATGCTTGGTTCGAACTAGGTTTGAACTAGTTTAGGTGTTTCAGGTCAATTAGGGTTTTTGGATTTAGGACGTGCTAGGGTTAGGATTAGGGAGGGAAATGTGATTAAATATGATGATTGGATTGCTTGTACTTAGTGCTAAAGAGGTTGTACTTCTTTAGAAATTGGAGGGAAAATGCCTAATTTGAATGTTATGCTTAATCGGGTTGTACATTGAGCTTAAACAAGTTGTACTAGGGTTTAGGAGGGAATAGATATTCAAAATTTATACACTGTACACATGTCTTGAAAGATTGTACATTTATTTTGTATGTAAACATTACATATAGTTAGGGTTTTGTTATAAACATTAACGTTTAACATTCGTTTTATAATAATGTTATGAAAAGTACGGTAAATAGATAACGTATGGTATAATGGAGTTTAAATCATATTGCTTGACATATTATAACATTTACTTGATTTAAACGTTGATGAAATTGGCATAGGTAGGTTGCGTGAGCTCGTTTACTTTAGTTATGCAAGTTACGTTGCATAATGAGTAGAATAAAGCGAAAATCTTTCCATGAAAATGGTTGTACTTAATTTAATAAGTAGATATTACATTGATGAAAATTGCATCTAATTTCATAGATTGATAATTACATAGAGGAAAATTGTAGGTTGTTATAGTCTCCCAACCTTAAAAGAAATCTCGTCCTGAGATTTAGTTGGATGCTAGAGTAATGTTTGGAAATAAATGTGGATACTTGGCACAAATTTGATCTTCGCGTTCCCACGTAAATTCTGTTCCTCTTTTAGAGTTCCATCTTACTTTGACTATAGGGATACGACTTTGTTTCAGTTGCTTGACTTCACGGTCTATAATTTCTATGGCTTCTTCCACAAAGTTAAGTTTGTCATCGTGCCGAAGCTCTTTCATTGGAATGACAAGAGATTCGTCGAATAAGCATTTCTTTAAATTAGAAATGTGCAAGGTACCGTGGACATTACTGGGTTCTTCCGGAAGCTCAAGTTTGTATGCCACTGGGCCGACCCTATCAAGGATCTTAAATGGTCCAATGTACCGAGGGTTAAGCTTTCCTCGCTTTCCGAATCGGATGACACCTTTTCGGGGTGACACTTTTAACATAACAGGATCTCCAACTTGGAATTCCAAAGGCTTTCGCCTTACGTTGGCATAACTCCTTTGCCGGTCTCTTGCAGCTTGCAAGCATTGTCAGATTTGTACTATCTTTTTGGTGGTTTCATGGATTATCTCTGGCCCTGTGAGTTGAACATCTCCAACTTCGGCCCAGCAGACAGGTGATCTGCACTTTCGACCATAAAGTGCCTCGAATGGTGCTGCCTTAATACTGGCATGGTAACTGTTATTGTAAGAAAATTCTACCAGTGGCAAGTGTCTTTCCCATCCTTTTCTAAAATCTATAACACATGCTCGAAGCATATCTTCGAGTGTTTGGATGGTTCTTTCACTTTGTCTATCTGTCTCAGGATTGTATGCCGTACTCATGTCTAATTGAGTACCCAAAGCACTCTGCATTGACTGCCAAATTCTAGATGTGAAATGACTGTCACGATCCGATATAATGGATATTGGTACTTCATACCGTGAGATTATTTCCTTTATATACAACCTTGTAAGAGTTTCCATACTATCAGTTGCTTTGAT
>BQNB010014726.1:0-65567 GCA_026074375.1 Tanacetum coccineum | reverse complement strand
TAAAATAACACCAATAATCAAAAATTCCTAATGCTATCAATCACTAAACCCATGACACAAACATGTTAAAAAAACAATCTTAACCTCTTTAAAGTAAAGAGTTTTGGAGAAAAAGTGTATTATGTTAATAAGAAAAGGATTTTGTTCAAAAATTAAAGATTTATTAATATGTCATTATATTATAAAAAATTAACTAAGACCTTAACTCAACCCTATTAGCTTTCCAGGTCTGTCGGGTTGACCCAATAAACATGCTAAGCTAAGTTGAACAAAAAATCAACCCTACCCTATAAGGTATTATCGGCTTCGAGTCAGGTCGGATTAACCCATTTGACACCCCTACCTATAGATGACTAGTGTGCTATTAATTACAACCACCCTATGGGTGGTGATTAAGCTTACAATAATTATATAAATTGCATTTAATGAACTTATGATTTCCATATTTGAACTTATGATTTTCATATTTATACATGTTTTGTGATTAGAATTATAGGAAGTGTTGTTAAACATGGAATGATTGATGTTAATTAAATGTTGAATTTTCAAGTATGATAAGTTTAATCACCACTCATAAAGTGGTTGTTAGCAAAACCCTTAATTACAAGCTCAACGATATTTGACTAATATATACTCATGAAAATCTTATTAACGGAAAGGCTAATGCAAGACAAATAACCTTTTCATTTTCCCAGTTTACTACTATATTATATACCCTTCCGTCTTATTTTTATTGTCTTTATTCGACTTTTTAAAATCTTTATTTTTTAACTTTGTACTTTTAATTTTTTTTTTATATATAATACTTGATTCAAGATATATGAATAGATTGGTTTTTAAATGTATTTATTGATATAATTTTCATAAAGTATTATATAACAAAAAAAAAAAAAAAATTAAAGATCAAAGTTGAAAAGTAAAAATTTCAAAAAGTCAAATGAGGTCAATAAAAGTAGGACAAATGCAGTAGTTGATTTGTTTATGATCATTACTTTACACTAGTGTTGCAAAATAAACCATACAAAGCCAATTAATGACCGTTTAAGCGCCACCAACCTTTTCGATTTTGTGTAAATCGGTCAACCGTGGTGAACGACGGTCAAAGGTGGTCAACGACAATCAGTTGTGGTCAAACTTGCCAGAAATATCCAAAACTCACCGTGAACTTGTTTTAATAACTTATAGTACCCGTGTATATCACGTTGTTTTTTTAAATCTTGCCGGAAATACCACAAACTCGCCGAAAAAATACAAAACTTGCTGGAAATGCCCATCAGATTAATCACTGATTAATCGTGCCTAAACTGATTACAAGCTAAAAAAAAATCACCCACTTGATGACAACTGACTTTCAATCTATGTCCCGAACTTTCACCTATAATTTTTTTAAAGCAAGATCAAATCCAAATTTTAATCCAAACTCTAATCCAAACCTATTTACAAACCAAATAGACCTTACTACCTTTTTACTGCTTGTAACATTTTGATACCATGTTCTCAAACATCATTGAATTATGGTACGCATACAATTTAAGTATCTGTTAAATTTTGCATCTTTGATTATTCTTAACGTGAATAGAATGAAATGCACTTGTGAATTTTGATTGCCTAAATGAGAATGTAACAATGTAGTTGTTCTTCGTAATATGTATTCATTTCTAATTAACCTGAATCATAACAAGAACATGTTAGAACTAATTACTTAAACTAGTGGTGAGGTCTTGGTGTTTTAAAACCCGGGTTGAACCGGCCGGTTTGAATCGTGAACCGGTCGGGTCAATTAAAAAATCGGTTTTTAAAACATTGCTCTCATGTTCAAACCTCGCTAGGTACACATCTTGGGGTTGCGAGGAAAGGGGTCGGAAATAGTCACGGGATACTCTGGTTAGGCCGCTTACAGCTTAGTCAAAGACTCGCCACCTTAACCATTTGCCATAATAGTAACATGTTGAACTAATTACTTATGGTGCCTTTGGTTTGTATACGGGTTTAGAATTAGATTTAGGTTGGGGCGACCATAACGCCTGGTCTAATCCCCAAGCCCCCCATCCAAACTATCTAATTTAGCATTCGACCAAAACCCCATGCGCAAAACTCACCAAACAAACGCCTCCTTTAAGTCTTAACCTGTTGGACCCAAAAAACGGATTTTTTGTATAGCTTATTGGCGTACTATTGGATTATGGTGATGTTTAAGAAATATGGCACCATTAGTTTAGTATAAATTATGAGATAAGAGGTACAACGTTAATATGCAGCTTATTAAGCTAACATATATTCTAGATGAAACCTTAGTGGGTGTTTCTTATAGCTTATTTTCGGGCTTATGGCCTTATTTTTTTTGGCTTATATTTCAAAGATACTTTCTTTGTTGCCTTTTTTGCAATTATAAGTCATAATAAGCTCATAAGTTGCCAAAAAAGCGTAAAAATAGGCTTATGAAAAGCTAAGCGGTACAAATTAAGCTCATAAACCTAAAAATAAGGTAAAACAAACACCACATTACCATTCTTCTGCTATTTATTGCTTCAAGATTTTACATTACGATTATAAACAAAGAAACCAACTCACGCGCGAGTCTATTTGACCGGCGTAGAGTTTGAATGGTGACTCGTACTTTTGCGTGGTGACTTTTTTTAAAATTCGAAACAAAAACATAAAAATCGAATCCAAGAAAATACTACTATACATAAACAACCAAAAGAAGAAAGGAAAAGAAACCATTACATTAAGATTTGGATTTGGATTTGATAAAAAAATGTTTAACCTAGATTTGTCTCATATTATACAAAACAAACTTGGATTCGTTATTCATTTTAGTCGTCTACCTACAATATTTCAATGTAAATTTAATTATGCTCCATAAAATATACTTGTAGCCTTTTAGTTGTTTCTAGCACGTCCAGCCCAGTTATAAGCCCAAAACCTATTACCGACTCATAGGGCATATCATAATAACTAACCGTTAGATCAAATAGTCAAGGACCTCCAACGAGAAGATTACAAAATGGTGTATAATAATTCAAATCTCGTCTACGGTTTGGTTTTGGGCAGTCTCTTGCATAGTGTCCAAACTCATGACAATTATAACATTCTACTTCTCTAGTGTCTCTTCGGTAGTTTTGTTCACCAAAATTTCTTTTCCTCGTGTCATAGCTATCTTCATTCTTACTATCTCTTGCGAATCTTTCTTGGTCTCTTCCTTGTGTCAGATTATCATTTCTTCGTCTATCGTTCATATTGTTACGTTCATTATTCCTGTAGTTCCCATGGCGTGTCAACAGTAACTTCTCGTTATTATCTACTCGGCTTCCTGTTCTCATCTTAATCCTTTCCTCATAGGTTTTAAGTTTCCCAATGATCTCCTCCAGTTTTACGGTTTTAAAGTCTACAATCATTTCAATGGTTGCTACTATTGGCAGAAATTTATCTGGTACAGCATTGAGTACCTTTCGAACCTTCGTTTGTTCATCAAACGTTAATCCACATGTAGCAGCCTTTGTAATAATTCCCATCATTTTCCCAGCGAATGAATCTATTGATTCATCTTCCTTCATCACGAGTCTCTCAAATTCTGATTTTAGTTGTTGCGAGTGTGCCTGTTGGACATCTTCTGTGCCAATAAATCTGGACTTTAGAGAGTCCCAGATTTCTTTCGCTGTTCCACATCCCGCAACTTGCATTAACAAGTCTTCTGGTAACCCTTGAAATAGATACGCTGACGCAGAACTGTCCCTCTTTATATCAGTTTCTCTTGATGTACTCGTTCCTTCTATCAAGTCCCATACTCCGTTTGCCATCAATATCTTCTTCATTCTTAAAGCCCATAGTGTGTAGTTTGTGTTGTTTAAAACTGGACATTGATATGTTTGTGTGGTGATTTCTTTGTAAACGACCCTTTCGTTTTTGTCTCCCGTCATATCTTTCAATTTGGTTTTTCTTCTAAAACCAATATAATTCTAATCGTAATCAAACTAAACTTTCTGTCTAATCCACAATAGTAATATGCAAATCTAAAATTCTCTAATTTTATTCTTCTTAATAGAAAAGTATTGGAAGTATAAAACCTGGGTATCCTTTTGTTCCTGAATGATAAAACTGCTTTCTTTTTTCTATCCCCAAATAAAAACGCTTCTGCTTCCTTTTTCTTTCTTCTATACGCAATTAGGGCAAACTCTGGTCGCCCCTTTTCTTGAAACGAAAACCCTGAATCGTTTGTATCTTCTTCTGGGAACGATTCCTTGAATCGTTTGCTTCTTTTTCTGGAACGATTCCCTGAATCGTTGTCTTCTGTCCTCTTGGAATGATTCCCTGAATCGTTTCCTGTTATCTTTCTCTCTTTTCTGAATCTGCCTCTCTCGGTATGCAGTTTTCTTTGATTGATTCCCTGAATCAATTGGTCTCCCTTCTTTTGGAAACAATTCCCAGTATTGTTGTTCTCCCTCCTTTTCTTTTGGAACGATTCCCCGAATCGCTGCTCTCTCTTCTTGGAACGATTCCCTGAATCGTTGGCGTACTTGATTCCCTGAATCAAGTTTTCTGCCTGAAACCATAGTAATATTTATAAACTGGCTTTCTTTGTATTGATATGATTTGAATTGTTTGATTGTTAAATCAGCAGATAAAACTTTCCTATATTTACAAGTCTAATCGTTGCCATCATAAAAGACACAACGTTTCAATTGAAAAGAAAAAGTAAAAGTCGTGACTCTATTCTAATCGTTATATCCCTAAGTCTATATCTGCCATATTTTCTTCTATTGGGCTTGTTGGTCCTGTGGCCCAAACCAGCAAATACCATTACTATTCTTTTGCTATTTATTGCTTCAAGATTTTACAATATGATTATAAACAAACTGAAACATACAGGAAATCAACATTGAAAGTATTAGCCCGAGCTAAACAGATCTCGTTTGTCTAGTTGTACTAGAAGTATTAGCCTTGTATAGAGTATACAAGACCGCTGCAACAGTTAATGATCCTGCTCCAGCTGCCATTCCGTAGAATATGGTCTGCCAGTCATTCCCGTCACTAGATGTATCAGAACTTGGCGAAGATGGTGGCATGGGTACCACTGAACTAGCGCAAATTCGGTTCAATGGGAACCCACATAGTCTCTTGTTCCCTAAATAGGATGTCCCCGAAAACGTCTGAAACTGGGAGCCTGTTGGGATTTTTCCTTCCAATTGATTGTAGGACAAATTAAAAGCAGAAAGGAACGGAAGGGTAGTGAGCACAGATGGGATTTTTCCGGTTATCTTGTTTGACGACATGTCTAATGATTCTAGCTGACTTAGATGCGCAATAGATGGTGGGATTGAGCCTGTGAACTCGTTATGTGATGCGTTGAGAAGATGCAGTGCTTTGAGTTGGCCAATTGTTTCTGGTATCACCCCTGAAAAACGGTTACTTGATATATCAATGGTTGTGAAGATTGTTAGGATTTTGACTAACTCAAACTCGAATCCTTTGACCGTGACTGTCACGGAATCTTGATAGTAAAGATCTTCTAACACCATATAGCTGAGCTGCGTAGTACTTGCTCTGTTTTCAACGGTCATCATTGCTCCCCATTGCCTGAAAAAGTCTGGTGGGACCACACCACTAAAGTCATTGTGAGCTATGTCTAGAATCTGAAGATTTGACCAGTTATATTGGCGTCTACCACAATGAATGGATCCATGCAACCTGTTGAATCGAAGAACAAGGACATGCAAGTCGGTAATGGTAGCCAAAGAGCATGGATAAGTGTCATTTATACTGTTGTTCCCGAGGTTTAACACGTGTAGCATTCTGCAATTGACTATAGATTGTGGAATCTTCCCTTCCAAATAATTTCCATGCAGGTCTAGAGTGTTCAAGCTACAGGTTGTTGGAAATGTTCCCTCGATTTGACCTGTCAGACCATTGTTTGCCAAGTTCAGTACCCCGAGATCATTACCGAATTCAATTAAACATTGTGGTATCCTTCCGGTTAAACGATTGTTGGACAAATCAATAACCTCCAGAGTCCTAGTGTTGCATATGGTTTTAGGGATCGTCCCTGCGAGTAAATTATTAGACGCCGAAAAGAAAGTGAGAAATATGAAGTCTCTCCAACTAATCTCAGAAAGTGACAAATTGAGACGGTTATTCGAGTAGTCAATGTAAGTAGCCTTTGTTTGTGGAACATGAATCACCCCACTAAGGTTATTGGAATGCAAGTCAAGGTAAGTGAGATCAACTGGAAAAGTATAGGGCTCTTCGAGGCCAGTTAACTGGTTGTGAGAAACGTTCATGTACAACAGCTCTCCATTCCCAACTTCCCATATCCAATTTGGTATCTCTCCTTGAATGTTGTTGTCTGAAAGATCTACAAACATCAATGTTGAGTGGTTTTGCAGATTGGGGAACTTCTGGAGATTGCACGAAGCAAAATTCAACGCGTATAACTTTGGCAGGTGAGATACGATAGAGCTGTTGCTGCTAGTTATAATTGAAAACTGGTTAAATGAAAGATCAAGAGTCACTAGGTTGCCGAGACCCTGAAAATATTTGGTTTCAATTACACCACTCAGGTTGTTTGATGAAAGCATGAGGACACTAAGCTGTCCAAGATCGAAAAAAGATCTGGGAATTTCACCTCTCAATTTATTACCGCTTAAATCAAGCCAGTTCAACAATGGTACGGACGAGTTTGAAAACTGTGGAAGCAGGCCATCAAAATTGTTGTCGGAAAGTTCAACATAAAAAAGACTCTGAAGATCTTGGAAATAGGGAGATGGGATCATACCGGATAAACTGTTCCTCGAGAGGTCAATATACGCAAGATTCTTGCACAGTTGAAATGATGGAATTTGACCGGTCAACCTGTTTACTGACAAGTCAATGTACGATAGGTGAGTGAGTTTTTCCATGGATTTCGGTATTCTTCCACTGAAATTACTCTGATGCAGATTAATCCGTGATAAATTCTTTAGATTTCCAATAGATTCTGGTATCGCCCCTGAAAAGTTTGTGTTGCTGAGCACTAAACATTGAAGCGATCCGTTAATGGGAAAATCAGGTAAAGGACCGCTAAGGTTGTTGTTAAGTGCTAAATCAAGAGTCTGTAAACTCTGTAACTGGAGGACCTTTTTGGGAAATGTTCCAATCAAGTTACAAGAAGCCAGATTTATAACTGTCAAATTCTTGAAATTTGCAAAGAAATCTGGAATTGGAGCACTCAGATTGTTATAATCTAGACGAATTACCGAAAGCGACTGCAAATTTCCAAGGGAGTCATCTAATGGGCCTGAAAGCTGACAACTGGACAAACTTAAAACTTCCAAATTAGGCAAAGATGATGACAAACCTTTGCACCAATCGAGTTTTTGTGCGGAAATATTTACTTTATCCAGATAAAGACCTCTTAGCCGTGTGAGGTTGCGAACAATTGTTGCTAGATTTGGTTTCTCGAGTCTGAGTGAGTGACTTCCAAAATAGAAAGACTGAGAGAGATCAAGAATCTCTAACCTTATCAGCTGTGACAATTCTTCAGGAATCTGGCATTTGGGTTCTCGAGTTTCAGTGAGTGAATTCCAAAGGAGAAATGTGAAGAGAGATCAAGAATTTTTAACCTTGTCAGCTGTGACAATTCTTCAGGAATTTGGCCTGAAAACATAGAATTCGACAAGTTTAAATACAACAAACTTGCAAGACTTCCGAATTTTTTAGGAATCTTTGTGAAACTGAAGTCATTTTCAGCAAAATTCAGGCTTTCAAGATGCTTTAGACCGAAAAGAACACTGGAATCATTCATTCCACCCAATATCGTTTCGTTGCTCAAGTCTAAACCGATAACCTGACCCTTGATGCTGCAAGTGACCCCTCCCCATGAGCAGCAATCCGTGGCATTCGGGTTCCAATTCACTAACTTTGTTGAAAGAGAAGAACTGAATGGATCGTTCGTTATTCAACTCGTGAGAGCGGTGCGCGATCGAATCGTTGGTGGTTTATTTGACATTGGCGGTAAACGAAAATTGTATCAACCCCAAACAAGATCAGGTAAAAGGGTAACAAGAATATCTGAAAGCAGAGTTGAGTTTTCATTATTTACCAAAAGTTAGACACAACTGATGCTTATGAACCGACGAGCCTATGAAATTTGAAACCTTGACAACTTTTGGTGCAGAAACGGAAAGACTTAATTATCTCCCTTTCTAGAAATGGCTTAAGTTTATATTTACTAAATCTGTTTAATTATGATCTCATGATAAGCATTTTATTTAAACAATTCTGTTAGATTATGTACGTATTATTCAACCTTGGCCTTGGTCTTTCGAATTTACTAGTCAAGTATTCACAATTAGACAAACTATTGACTTTGACGTTTACTTCGAATTCTGTTGAAGGGACAATGGTTACCTTAATAGCCTCAAATTTATTGTGCAACTAATTTCTTGCAGTAAAAAAACAGTTAAGGACTGTTAACATTGTTAGTTTATATTGTGCTTAACAAAATAATCCTTCAAGTTGAAATACTTCTGAATCTGAGAATATTTACTCCATTCGCTTCGTGGAAGCAGTCTCCCTACTTTCGGGTTTCTCCTTGGGTAGGGGTAGGATCTGTATACATTCTACCTCCCCCATACCCTGCCCGGCGGGATTGGGTATGTTGTTGTTTCGTGAAAGTTACAGCTTTGTTTTAATATTGATATAAGCGAATTGATTGTACTTTATAATGATTTACAGGATCTATTTTTATTGAAATATGTTTGATATTCAGCATGCGTCGCAGATTACCGGTTCAAAGATCAGATAAAATGGTTCAAGAGGTAGCTTATTATGGACGGTCAACCCAAACGGACCTGCTTTAAACTATGCCAGAATTACGTATTTCGACCCATTACCCAACCCGTCTAACCAACTGGTGGTTTCACTTTCAGTGCAAAACAGAAGTCACCTGACCATGCTCGGGATCTACAGAAACAATTGCAAATGAACCCATTATATTGGTGTATTAATTAAGAGCTACACCCGGGTTGATCTTTGCAGGTGCTAGGGGCAATGCACTTGACTGTTTTATCTACGGAAACAAACACAGGTAAAATACTTCCGTTTTTTTTTTCTTGGTGGGGGGGGGGGGGATTGTTCATGCGGTAAATATAACACAGGTAAAATATCTTTTCTATGTGCATGCACTATCCATACTCTTGGTTGCAACTAAGAGGTTGAAAACTGGAGTTTTTTCTTCAACTAGATCATAATAGTTTGGTTGTTTGCTGTATTTGACCATTGGCCCGAAACGTATGGCAGTTATTGTATGATCCCAAACAAAATCATGGGTTAAAAAAAAAAAAATAACAAAAAAAAAAAAAGGGTATCAAGAAATTCATTAAAGTCCACAAATGAGTGAGTTTTCTTATGAATCCGATGTATATGCACAAATGATGCATATACATGTCGAGCCTTATGAAACTAAAACCTAGCTTATGTAAAAGTAAACTCTTAATCTGTTTTGTGCTCAATTGAACGTCATTCCCCTGTTACCATTCCATGTGAACTCTTAGTTTACTTTGGGCATGAGGGTAAATTTGTAAAAATGACTATATTAGTAAGTATTTTACTACTGTTTAAAATCAAACATTAATTCATATTTCTATGTTATTTGTTTTAGCGTAACGACATGTGGTTTGTTAGTTGTGGCACTAATCAACCTAGCCGATATATTGACACTACAAATAATTCATCCCTGAGTGGTCAAACATTGGCAAAAACAATCCTTGAGGGATGATTTTGCCAACTTTTTGCAAAAGTCATCCCTAATAAGGATGATTTTTGCCGGACATTTGCCACTCAGGGATGATTAGTGCCAATAGTATCGGCTAGGGATGATTAGTGCCAAAACTATAAACCACAGGGATGATTTTTGCAGTTTACTCTTTGTTTTATTATGTAAACTTCCTAGTTGATACTTGAGAGTTATTCTACTTTGGAGGCTTGGCTTACTAGCTGAATGGTTCATCATAAAAATACAAAATAGCGACTTTGACGTTTACTTTCAGGTCTGCTGAAGTGACAATTAGCCTAAAATATACTGATAGACTTCGATGTCACATCAAAGAGTTCCATAAAAAATGTAACATATTTCTCATGAAGTAGTTTGTGTAAGTTATATATCACTCAAACGTTATAATTTGTGGGATAGATGAAGTAGGATATTTTACTTCTGAATATGAGAATAATTACCCGGTTTATATTATGAAAGTTACAACTCTGTTAAAAATTAAATTAGCTTATTATCATCATCATAAATAAACTGATTGTAATAAGTTTTTATTTACAGCATTTGTTTTCAGTGAAAAATGATTGGATATTCAACGTGCATTCGATACTATTTACTGGAGAGGTGTGATTTCAAGGGTTGGAAATTACAGTTCAAGATGGTTAGGAGCGACGTGCATTCGATACTACTTACTGAGGTTACTGAAGACGGGTCAACCCAAACTGACATGTATCAAGCTATAACAAAATTACTTGTTTCGACCCGTTACCCAACCCGTCTTTTCTATGTGGTTGTTCTGCGGTAAATATAACACAGGTAAAATATCTTTTCTATGTGCATGCACTATCATACTCTTGGATTGCAACAAGAGTTGAAACTGGAGTTTTTTCTTCAACTAGATCATAATCGTTTGGTTGTTTGTTTGACATTGGCCCGAAACCAGTATGGCAGTATTGTATTGATCCCAAACAAAATCATGTAAAAGGATATCAAGAAATTCTTAAAGCAGAGTTGAGTTTTCATTATGAACCGAATGGTAGATTCACAAATGATGCATATACATGGTCGAGCCTATGAAACTAAAACCTTAGCTACTGTAAAAAGAAACTCTTAATCTGTTTGTGCTATGAACGTCATTCCCCCTGTTACCTTCCACTGTGAAACTCTTAGTTTACTTTGGGCATGAGGGTAAATTTTGTAAAAATGCTATATTAGTAAGTATTTTACTACTGTATAACATCTAACATTAATTCATATTCTATGTATATTTGTTTTAGAGTAAACGACATGTGGTTTGTAGTTTGTGGCACTAATCATCCCTAGCCGATACTATTGACACTAATCATCCCTGAGTGGTCAAACATTTGGCAAAAACCATCCCTTGAGGGATGATTTTTGCCAAACTTTTTGCAAAAATCATCCCTAATAAGGATGATTTTTGCCGGACATTTGCCACTCAGGGATGATTAGTGCCAATAGTATCGGCTAGGGATGATTAGTGCCACAAACTATAAACCACAGGGATGATTTTTGCAGTTTACTCTTTGTTTTATTATGTAAACTTCCTAGTTGATACTTAATAGTTATTCAACTTTGGAGGCTTGGCTTACTAACTGAATGGTTCATCATAATAATACAAAATATCGACTTTGACGTTTACTTTCAAGTCTGCTGAAGTGACAATTAGCTTAAAATACAATGATCGACTTTGATGTCACGTCGAAGAGTTTCATAAAAAAATTAACATATTTCTAATGAAGTAGTTTGTGTAAGTTATATATCAGTCAAACATTATAATTTTTGGGATAGATGAAGTAGGATATTTAACTTCTGGATATGAGAATAATTAGCCGGTTTATATTATGAAAGTTACAACTCTGTGCAAGTACTAAATTAGCTTATTATCATTATCATAAATAAACAGATTGTAAAAAAAAAAAAAAGTGAAAGATGATTGAATATTCAACGTGCATGAGGTGTGATTTCAAGGGTTGGAAATTACAGTTCAAGATGGTTAGGAGCGACGTGCATTTGATACTACTTACTGGAGTTACTGAAGACGGGTCAACCCAAACTGACATGTATCAAGCTATAACAAAATTACTTGTTTCGACCCGTTACCCAACCCGTCTGGCCAACTGATTTTTTCACTTTCCAAATTATACTCCAACAGAAGTCACTTCACCATACGTGCTCAGGATCTACTAAACTAACGGCAAGTTAACACAGAACATTGGTCTATTGATTAAGAGCTAGATCTGGGTTGATCTTTACAGGAGCTAAGGGCAGTGAATTTGACTGTTTTAGATACGCCAACAAACACAGGTAAAAATTATTTTCTAGGTGCATGCAGTATGTTATGTAAACGACTTCGAGCCTAGTATGTTTAACATGTCGAGCTTTACTTCATTCAGATATCACAAAAACGAGCCAAACTTGAGCTTGTGTGTCAAGAGCCTAGCTAAAACATTAGAGTAGGCATATAATGGTCACGAGGCCCATAACCGTCACCTCAGCTCCAATCAGCATTCACTAGTTCACCAAATCTTTCATTAAACAACCGTAGTGGTAAGCAAATTCGGGTTTTCAGCATTTTTATTAACATTTATATTACATTCAACATTTTTTAAGTAAACTACATTCGCGTTTCTAGTTTACATTCATACTTAGAATTTACGTTCACCATTCATTTTTTTACAATCACCTTCGACATGTTAGTAATTCATATCTTACACTATGAACAAACTTTATAACTTATAATTGACGGTATTACATACACTATGTAAAGTCAAGAGGACTTGACTTTATTTAGTCAGAGAGAAGCCATTAAATTTCCATGTTCGGTAAATGTTCAGCTCATACTTTTGGTTTCTCAGCCACGACTACTTTCTCTAAATTTGCCTGGTTGTGAGTCTGCGACTGCAATAGTGATCGAGCCTGAGACTGCGTTTGTGACTGAGCCTGATCTGCAACTGTGCCTGATACTGTGCAATTACAACCCATGGACCTGAAAGATACCAACAAATGTTCAGTACAACAATGACACACAAGTATGGACCTAAAAGATACAAGTAAAATTGACCTGAAAACCTAAATAATTAGGATCTCGCGATGGAAAAAAACATAATATTACAACAAAAAAAAAGTTTTAATACAAATTATTAGTACATTATTAACAACTTTCGGCCCGTTTTGTTGTAAGCGAATTTTTAATCCACCCAGTTGACCCATAAGAGATTACATAGCCTAAAATCGACCCATTCATAAGTAATCAGTCGAAATTACCACCAGTAAACAACATCAAACGTGGTCACTTGTCAAACCTTGGAAGTGAAGATCGGATGTCAGGTTGGCTTGCGTGTGAAAGCAATTGACCCATAAGTACAGGCAGTTTATTTAATGCAATTTTTAGCTGTGCTGCCTGTGCATGACAAAACTAAATCAATTTTGACACAATACCCAACCCACCCATTTTACCGCAGAGTGAAAGGTTGAACGTACCGGTTGATTTAAAACCTTTTCTAGAACTTGTTGGATAAATATTCGTCATTGCTAAAAGCAAGTACTGCATACTTAAATGCAAAACATACAAAGGGAATTCTCTGGATCAATGCCATGGATACCAATCAGCAGCAGGTTTAAGAATTGAACCACCCTGTGATTACTCGTGCGTAATAAGTTTTCATAAGGGACCCATATCAGTAGATGCATATTTAGCTGGGGAAGATGAGGGGACAGGGCCGATTGGTTTGAGCAATAGGTCAAACGGGTTTACTGTAAAACACATATTTGTCCATAAATACCTTTTTATAACAATTGATGTGTTTAGTGTGATTACAAAAAAATGATATTTATACAAAAAAAAGTAATCTAAACATTTGAAAAGAAGAATTGGGAGGTTGCATTCACTCAAGCAAGACTTGTACTGAAAAAGTTACTCATGTAAACCTTTACTCGTGTCTTGTTAATGATAGTAACGATAGTGACAGTAATATTCAAACATGATCTATACAAGAGCATAAAATCAGCCTTCACGGTGAAATAGACAAGCATATTTTCATCACGTTTGTGGTTTGGCGTTAAATCAAGCGTGTCATATAATAGGGCAAGTTAGTTAAAAAAAGGTCATAACACTTTTCTTCTTAAATGCGTAAGTTAAATTTAATCTAAATAGGCACACCTTTGGATGATTAGCCTTCCGAGACATTTGACATTAAAAACTGTATACTTTCGAGCCCTGCAATTAAGCACATGATCGAACATCCAGTCCATTTGATCTCAGCTCACAACAACCACCAACGCCATGTTCTTTGAGCTCGTCGCTTCCACATTGCCTACACACTCAGGCCGTGAAAACATAGTTTTTGGGTTCATTCACATTATCGTGTTAATGTTTTTCGCCGAACATCATGCTACATATTTATTTTATCATATGGTTCACTTAATTTATGCAATAATAGTACCTAGTTTGCTAATATCATGAGGAAAGCTAAATTAGAATACGAAAGCGCGCTCTTAAACATTATCATCACAACTAACAAATATCGCTACCATTTTAATAATAGGAAAAAGTATTATCTATATATTTGACATAATAATAATGAGATAAAAGCGGAATCTAGCCTTAATTCGGAAAAACCATGAAGAGATTTGATCATAGTGGGAGTCTGTTGCTGCTCGAAAGTGGGTGTGAAAGACTCGGGAATGGTATTTTGCCTCAACTGCAAATAAAACAATGTAAAAGCAAATTTAAAAAAGAACATATTAGGAGACTTGATAAGTAAGAAAAGTATAAGAAATTACAATTCTGTCTTGTCTCATTTCTTGTATAAAAAGTATAAGAGTGGTTCGTACGTATTCAATGTCTTCCCGACTTATTGGGGGAGATAATTCCCCATGAAGGCCTAATCTTGTATGATACGACCCGGTTAGGGGTTGTATCGCCGGGTCGTATCGGATTGTAGCACCACTTTTAGCGTGTGCAAGCTCCTTAAGAAAATAGAGAAGAGAAGAGATAGATTTACACCACTATAGCGTGTGCGAGCTCCTTAAGAAAATAGAGAAGAAGACTAGAATTGTTCTTTAACTTCATTGATTCAATCATAACATTATGACACCTTAAATAGTAGTTTATGAGATAACTCTCACAACACAAGACTTATCCTAACATGACTCAAACACATATCCTAAACAATGACTCCAACACTTATCCTAATAAAACATAATAAATAACACGACAATTATCCAACCAAGGGCGTAACATTGTACGAGATCAACTCATTAAAAAATCGCGCCATGTTGATACCTTGGGCTGGAGCCACATGTACCCCTACCACCACCTAGACGATTAAAGTTTGGTTTTGATTACTTTGAAGCAAATATAATACTAAATGAAAATTAGGTGATCTCATTCCCTAATATAATACTAAATATAATACTAAATGAAAATATAATACTAAATGAAAATACAACAACAAAGTACCAGGCATTAAAGTAGGAAGGTTTTCAGGTGATCTCATTCCCTAATATAATACTAAATGAAAATACAACAACAAAGTACCAGGCATTAAAGTAGGAAAGATATTCACCTATTCTTATCTTTGTGTGAGGCTTGAAAAAGTAGGTGATCGCTGCTAAACTACACCTTAAAATATATATAATATATAATAAAATATAAAATATATATAGTAAGGATAGTCTAGAAACAAAATCAATAAAACCGAAAGCAGTATAGAATGTTCCCGGGTCGTTTATCCCCAACGAGGCTGTGCTGGAAAATCGATACAGTCGGAAGATTGAAGTTTGAATGAGAAAAATGATTTGAGAGTGTGGAAAGTTAAATTAAACAATAACAAACAAAAACGTTTAAGAAAAACCTAAAAATTATGAAATTAAACTAGAAAACGAGAGCACGGACCCCGAACAAAGGGGGAAAACCTAAAATCTTCAAAATTAATCCTACGAAGAAATTTTCACTTCTAAACTACTCTATGAGACAAATAACGAAGAATGAAAAAGACTAGACTGAAAACGGAGTTCGTTTGACCCAAAAACGAGTCAAGACAAAAAACCGCACCCGACCCCGTTCTTTAAAAAGCAAAAAGTTATAAAAATGACCCTACGAAAAGTTTTATATTTTTCCTACAAACTATATGACTAAAGAAAATTTTCTAAAAAAGAAAAATATTTTTTTGACAAATTTTGTATTTTTTATGAATTTTTTAAACTTTTAACGAAATTAAATTGTAAAAAATACTAAATGACTTTTAAAAATTCTGAAAATTTTACCAAAAATACTTTACACTATGATAAACCTACGAAAAATAAGAAACAAAAAATTGGCTTAATAAATAAGCCCGAAATAAGCTGTAACAGCTTATAGGCTTTAAAGCCAAAAACGTGTATAAGTATTAAAGGGCCCGTGGGACTATAACGAAAAAGTCCAAGGAGCCAGCGGTAATAAGTGCAACAAAAGAGAGGTGTACGAGGGTGAGACCCGGTTCGAGTCTTTGCTCACCCGGGTAACCCTTTCTCCTTTCTTTTTTTTTTTGAAAACAGTGTAAAAGCAAAGTTGATTAAGCTCTGGGCCTTAACAACTTTTCCTCAACTACAACTTTTCTGAAAACTAAGAATAAGCTCAAATTAGCTTTTAAAAACGGACAGAATAAAATGAGCTAATGTTTTTAGACTTAGGGACGAATTAAGCTAAGACAACAACTAAAATAAGCTAAGTGGTCTAAACTAACCTAATTGAGCTAAAAAGAAAAGGAAAAGCTAAATTAAATAAGCTGTTGGAAGCTTATCATGACAGAAAAGCTTAAACAAAGCTTAAAGGCAAAAAGCTTAACTGTTTACTCTAAATAAGTTAGGAAGATGGACAAATAAGCACTCACAACTAACTACAACACCCTAATAAGCAAATAGGAGCACAAATAAGCACTTGAGCTAATCTCAATAAGCTAGAAAGTGGCTTGTGCACACAACAGTACTAACCTTGGAAGTTAGTACTGTTGGTGTGAAATGGCTTAGAGCCCACTTTAGGCTCAAAAATAAGCTACAAGAAGGGTTCCTTAAGGACTGAAATTAAGAGAGCTTATCAAGGAGCTTATTTGCTCTCCAAATAAGCCAAAAGCTTGGGCTTAAGTTCTCTAAATAGCTAGATAAAAGGGCTTAAAGTTGGGCCTTCAGCACCAGGGGAAATTATGCACAAGTCAAAGGCTTATATTGACAGCTTATTTTAAGCTGTCAAATAAGCTCAAAATTGAAAAATAAGTTCAAACGGCTAAAGAATACTAGCAAATGGATTTGTGCACCATTTTTAAGCTTCTAAAGAACATTTAAACCAGCTGAATTTTTAAAGTGAAAATGGGACTTTTAGCTTTTAAAAAAAATACACTTAAGTCATGGCTGTTTTGACTTACCAAGTCAAAGTGACTCAAGGACTTTGACAGCTTGTTTAAGACACACAAAAACACAACTTTTTGAAACTAACACTCAAGATTACAAGAGCTTATTTAATAAGCTCTTGTACCTTTTTTAAAAACACCACAGTTTCAAAGATGATTTATAAAACTTTTGAAAAACAATTTTCAAACTTAAAAACTTTTAAAAACAGCTTCAAGGAAGCTTAACACTTAACCTAAATCTAACTTGATTACCACAACCCATACCAAAAACATTTTTGACCCGTTTTTGTAGTTAACCCAAACACTCCCTTAATTTTGAAAAGTGGTTTTAAAATCTATAAAAACTGAAGTAAACTAAAGTTTTAAAAAGATTACTACTACTTGAGCTATATAAGACAATAAAAAGATAACAAGTTAAACAAATAAGCACTTTAAGATAGATAATAAGCTAAGACAGAATAAGCCTATTTTGACAGTTTTTAACAAAATTGCATAAAAATGAAATGAAATGACTAGAAAGCAAACTTTAAGCACTAATAAACATCAATAAGCACACAAGAACAGAAATAAGCTAAAAATAAGCTAAATAAGCTACTTGCTACAGTAATTTTAAGCAAAATTTAAAAGGATTTGTACCTTTAACCCTTGCTCAAAACAGGGTTCTTGGAACCTAATAAGCTCTAAATTTCCTACCCAAAGCTTATAAATAAGCTTAAACTAAGCATAAACCCAATAAGCCTTCCAAAATAGCTCATTCTTCCATTCTTGCTTCAATCCAACAGTAACTTTGCTTCTTTCTTGAGTTTTCCTTAAAGTTTTGTGAAAAATGTTTATAAAACAGATTATATGATATAGAAAAAGTAAAACAAGTAACTTAGAAACACAAAGTGTAAAATTAACTTAACTTAATTTTCATTAAAAGAAATGGAGTACAAGTACATGAAAAACTGAAAACTTAAACTTTAAAAAACTAAAAACTATTTTAAAAACTACACTTAAAACTACCCTCCTAGCCTCAAGGGCTTTACAATGCTTAAATAGGAAAAAAAACGACTAGGGTTCTTGCTCTTTTCCTTGTCTTCTTCCTAGTGTGCTTTCTTGTAGACACACAAATGAAGTGTGTTTGTTTTGTGAGAGCCTTCAAAAGCTAATCCCAGCCATCCATGGTCCTTGTGCTTCTTTGAAATTGATCACAGCCCTCGAATCTTATCTTTGAAAAGGAGGGGAGGCTAACCCGTGAGTTGGTTGAGGTTTGAAAATGGCGGGAAAAGGGGGTTATAAAAAGGTAAGGGGTGACAGGGCGTGGGTTTGGGATTTGCCACTTTTGGTCCTCCAAAGTGTATATAGGGTTTGCAGTTTTCGTCCTTGTGGTGGTGTATGTTTTAGGAAATTGGCAGAAATGCCCCCTCAGGGTTATATGGATTGTTGCAGTACACGTCCTTGTTAGTTATGGTTTAGGGGATTTGGCAGAAATGCCCCTTGTGGTTTAACTTTGAGGACTTGGCAGTTTGGGCCCTTCTCTTCATTTCTCTTGTTTTCTTCTTTAAATAGTTTTATGGACCTTGGCATTTTAGCCCCTTGTAGTTTAACTTTCCCATATTGGCAGTTTGAGCCCTTGTCTTCATTTTCTTCTTTTGCTTCTTTACATAAGTTTAGAGACTTAACAAGTTTAGTCCCTAAACTTGTTTTTCTTGACTTTTTGGCTTCGGGTTTGTCGGGGTTGACTTAGGTTGACTTTTTTACACTTGGGCTTGGACTTTGACTTTGTCTTTTTCTGCTTTTCCATTCCGAGTCCGGTTTTGTCGACTTTTGCTTCGTTTTTCGTCCTTTTCTTAGTTATCGCCGTTCGCTGCACAAAAACACAATTAGCAAAACAGAAGCGTAATTAGTTGGCTTTTAAGTCCGTTTTTTTGGTTATTTTATAGCTCGTTTCAAGAAAATGGTATGTGTAAATTAAGCACATACCAATACCACTTCTGTAACACCCCCATAATGCTCGCAGCAAGAAATATGTACGGGAGTGTTACACCAAATACATTGCACAAGATATCAGAGAACGACTCTAAATGAGTCGTTGAAAGTAATCTCGTTGATTTTCTTTCAATCTTGAATTGAACTTGATATGAACATTTGTCCAAAGTTTATTGCAAATCAAAATGATTGACAAAAAATAATACAACGACATTTGATTGTTTGAATGTATGTAGAAATCCATGAATGTAATCTTGTAAAATCTAGACTTCAATGCACATCAGTTATGTCAAGCATCTTATTCACCTGAGAAAAACATGCTTTAAAACGTCAACATAAAGTTGGTGAATTCACAAGTTTATGTATGTATAAAGTGTTGGACCACAAGATTTAAAAGTGGATGACATGTAACACATACAATATCACAAATGTAATTACGATTTCCTAAGCTCATGACACTGACGCTCGACATGAATGGATGCAAATTCATGCCAATGTATGCCCCGTGTAGATGTCAACCCGTAACATCCCAAATCCGACATGGTATACGTCCGTTAGTTCAATCCGTCGAACTAGTGAGAGCTACTCACCCGAACAGGGATGTCAATCCCAAATAGATCTATTTATAACACTCGCGCTTACACAATGTAGTTAACAGTTCATGATAGTGGGCTTGGTGGGTTATCGCTACTTAGGCAAACTCCTAATTTGATTAAAAGTGGTACTTACGACCAAATATGGATACAAACAATCATGTTACTGACACACAAATGTAATCCATTGTAATTGTATAAAATTAGGCTATGAACACACTTAAGTGATGGTATCGAATAGTAGCAAATCTCACAAAGAATAACGTCACAATAGCCGAAATGCAACCTTAGATTAAATATATTTTCGTGATAAGTTTAATGTATGTTAAAATAAATACAACAATTAAATATCAAGTTATATCACAAAACTAATAGTTCTCATTCGAGTTCTTAATTTATAAAAGTTGAAACAATGTTTAAGTTACGTTTGTTAGTTAATGTCCAAATATATTGTATCCGTCAAAAATATTTATTTTGTCCGATAATTGAATATTGTTCAAATGTCGATTTAATCACTTCTTTATCTTTATATCAATGATTAAATATATAAATTAATTTTATAAAATAATATTTATAAAGTTAAAAGCATGTATAAATATTATATAAGTAATACTACTTTCTTAAGGTTTTAATAGCCCAACGGACCCGAAACCACTCGTAAACCTTATTTTAAGTTCCTAACAGCAAACAATGTTTTTCTAAAAATCGCAGAAAATTTTATATAAAAGTTATCCAGCTTTTATTAATTTTATAGTTATAAAATCCCCTTCCAGTCTCCAAAACTAGATAATTGAAGTACAAACGTCATTCCGAACAAGTTTGTAGTTTTATACTTTGGCCGAATCGGACCTGAAAGCCCTCAAAAACACCGATTTTAAAGTTCACAGTTTTCTCGCAGTTTCTCACAATTTTATAAAAGCTGTGAGAAAATATATATTTTTGAAATCTTTAAAAATTTTATAACATTATCGATTAAAAATCCTTTTTCCGGTTCTTTATATGTACGAAATCGTGTAGAGATAATACTATCATAATAGTTAATGTTATAGACTTTATAAAAGTTTGTACAGAAACAGTTTTATGATAAATAATTTTAATAAAAACACTTTTTATATATTTATTATCGAAATCTTCTTAAAATTCATAATACTCCTTCGTTATAGCCAACGTCTTAAAGTTTTCTTATATATCTAGTTTAATTATAAACATATATTTTTTTTCCTCTAATTAATTATGTCATTAGTGGTTTGATACTATGTAAAAGTTGCGCAATCGTGTTGTTGCAGAAAAGGTGATGCGAACTCCCATTTATTAATTGTTTTGCCCTATCAAAAAAAACTCATTTACAACATAATACCCGGCGTCGGCTGTTTAGTTGCCCTCATACGCCAAATCCCGACCTATTTAGTTGCCATCATAAGCCTACGCCCTGAGTTACAATAGTTAAACCTATTCAAACAACCCTACACTTCATTACACAGCAATCTCCCACCTTCACCTTCTCACACTCTCAACCTTCTCTTTCAGGGGATGAAATATGAGGACATGAGGACTAATTATAGATGCATAGCGCACACACCAATAATTCAATAAGTATCTCTTTGAGTTTTGTGCTTCAACTATGCGACTTTAGTGTCTTATAGCTGTAGGAACTGAAAAAGATTCAAATTTTTTAGGTTTCTTGATATCCATGAGCGAAAGAGCGACGCTCAGATCCGTGTCATGTTAAAAAAGGGGAGGTTGCAGCGTTGGTAAATTTTAATACTGAGGTATAATGATTACCGTAGTATTGGTTAGTGCCAAGTTCATGATTTGGAATCTTACCCGTCATTTACAGGTGGATCTCACCGGCCATGTATTAAGAGGGAAATCAACAAGGAATGTTATTAATCAGAGGAGTTAGTGTCTAATTTTTGGGGGTTTACGGTTAATAGCTCTTGGAGAATCAAAAATGTATGTTTCTTTAGTTACAGTTGATTCAATTATAGTTAATTTTTACGGGTTTGGCTTTTGGTTATGTTTCTATTACGAGTGTTTGGATTGCCTACTTTTGGAAATTGCTTATAGTTTTAAAGTAGGAATTTAAATATTCTAAAAAATAGGTTTCATCGACATCCAGGGGATGTTTGTTTTCAGCATTACTTGATACTCTTAGATTGAACGCAGGATTAGCTTTAGTCAATGTGTTTGGTTCTTCTTTATTATTTATGATTACTATGGTTTTGGGCAGGTTAAAGATAAGGATCAGTGTGCATGTTGCCTAATGGTGCCCGTGGCCGCCCCGTCATCCACGGATAAGAGTGGTAGTAAAATAACTATTTCATATTTGAAAGTTAAGGGTAGACATTGCACTAGGCTGGACGTAAGGTGGTAGTAAAATAAGTATTTGATATCTACACATTTAACTTAGCAACCAGACATCTTATATCTATATTATCGGCCACGATGTTGGCTGTTGTGTATTACCACTTTTACTAGGAAACAACTTTAAGAGAAACCATGACCTACATCCATTCTTTGAGCTTTGCATAACTTAAACGATTCTAAAACACTGCTATACGCCTAAAAAAAGATGTAGAAACAAATTCATACTGTTGTCGCATAATCAGGAACAGCTATAACGGATAAGAGAAACGATATACAGGCAACCGGTGCATTTGCTTGTCACACGTGCAACAGTATGCCGGTTTCAATAAAGGTACTGTAACCATTTTATTTAAGATCACAAATAACTCTGTTGAAATCGTGTATCTTTTATTGTCCCCAGTATGGCATACGTTATTGTTAGTGGTAGTGCTGGAATTTATTCAGCCAGCAATTACCGGTATTTTCAAGGACGATGCGTGCAAGGTAACATATTTTCTTCAGTGCTATTTCATTACGCATGAAACATGTTAAATATGTTATGTAGTGATCAAAAACTAAATTACTAGAATATACAGTTTAAGAACATACTAATGCATTCAAAAAAGACTTCGGGTTTATACCCATATTCGAAACAACCCATTAGACCCATCGATGAGCAGATCAAAGTAAACATTAAGAACTAATCTTGTATTCTGTTATTATTTCATGTTCTCTTTACATACTACCCAAAAATATTTCGTAATGACTAAATTTTGTAACATATGCCTATCCCTCTGCAATATTTTATGTATGCATATGCCATCTCCACTACTAATTGCTGAGCCGCCTTACCAAATTAGATAATTAGCTACAAGTTTTGGTTGCTTAAAGTGAATAAAGCTTAATTAATTATCTTCTTACTCTATGCTAAGGCTATGTAAATAAGCAATGAAAAAAGAGATGCAAAAGATCACTATAGCAACCAAGAACCGAATAACTGATGTAGCTTCATTCAATTGTCATGTAAATGAAAGAGCAACTTACCGATCAATATAAGTAAAGTGGCATCTAAAGCGAGTAATATACACCAAGACGATTCATTGGTAACAATATATGTCATAAGAAAAAAAGAACTATGGCTTGACAGGCGTTATTATGTAAAAATGGAATAGAAAGTCGGATCAAAACCAAAATTTGGGCGTGTAAAAAACATGAATAATGTTCGTTTTAATAAGAATGTGGTGAGATATCACGTTATGTTATACACTGCTGTCAGATAATGGGTGATTAGATTATAAATATATTCTGCACCACATCATAATAAGTTATGTAGCTGTGAGCTCTCTTAGCTTAAATGTTCTTGAGCTCTTTGAATTTAAAATTGGGATTATGTAAGAATCAGGGGGATGATTATTGACCTCATGGTTTTCGATCACAACAGGATGATTTAAGAGAAAATAATTCTCCCATGAAAGAACCACACCAGGTGACGTTTGCCTTAACATTTCCGACCACACAATATTCGTTTACATACTACAAGTTTATGCCTCGATTTTATTCCATGAGAATTGCAAGATGGTTTTAGAATTACCCTAACGTGAAAGATGTTTCCATCATTATATAGTAAATGATAATAAACATGAGATTCCAGAAGATCACGTATAAGCCAGCGCAACTAGCTACTGATGGGGTGTCAAAGAATGATAAGAATGTATGGACACTTAATCAACTTTATTAGCTTGGTATTAGTATCGATCTGCACTTGGAAACGGGTCGATAGTGCAGATTTTAAAAAGTGTGGGTCAAGTTACAATGAGTCAAGCAGGGTGTATGACGTATAGGATTGGTGTTTATATAATAAATAAATAAAATCGTGGGCGTTTCAATTGTAAATGAGAACAGGTGGAGCAAAAACGCCAAGAAAATCAAAACGATTAAAGATATTACGGTTTCCCTAATTGGGGTAAAAGTGAGTATAAGAAACAGGTTGTAGGAAAATTGGATTAGGGTTGGGTAAAGCGATGGATATTGATTTCAATCGGGTTGTGGGAAAACAGGTAAGACAAACCAAAAGTATGCTCCATTCCACGTATGCAAAGCCATGAGGTTTTACATAACACGCCCAAAAGAGTTCTAAGACACTATACCTTTATGTAGCTAATTGCAGTCCAACTGTTGGACTTACTTTAGATTCTATTGCATCAGCATTTATCTTATATGGAACAGAAAAAGGAGTATATCCTGCTGATGAGAATGGTTGTCGTGTTATTGTTTCCGACGATGATGAGACTTCTGCACAAACAACACTTAATGCATTGGACCGAAAACCATGTTCTGATCTGAAGTCGTCTAATTGCACATTCGTGTATTCAGGAGTTCCAACGATCATAGTATTAACAAGTCTAATCATATACATTTATATGCTTCTCCACCTTTAATGTTCATATAAGTATATGCATCTCCTCCCTCATTGTATCATTTTTTGGCGTTCATAGGAAACATGAAACTTCAATTGTAATTTGTATTCATAGAGTATTTGCGTTTCCCCAACGTGCAAAGGTAATTTTTAGAGTTCGCCCTAAAGGGAAAAAGAGAATTGATGAAGAAAAAGTCATTTTGAAACAACTCATCTAGGCAAAGTCGATTCCGTCTTTGTAAGCATTGGTTCTTGATCGTTTACAACATGTACATTCAGCTTTTGTTTGGAACTATTTTTTGGATTATAGGTAGTTTTGCCTCTATGAATGTACAATTAGGGTTTGCTTACTGCACACAATATTTGTTCGTCTGTTTAACAGCTATCATGACTACCAGCATCATCATCATCGTCATTTTGCAGAGGTGGCAATATAATAGTGCTTTGCTCGACTCTTAAATTGTATTATGTTACTAATTTAAATAAAGAAAACTGCATTTCATTATTTGTCGATATAATATTAACTTATCGCTTGCCTTTCAGACGCTAACTCTTATAATTAGTGATTACATTGGTAACTATCACTGAAATAACTACACAACCAAGAGCCTTGCAACAACTACATAAAAAACAAACCACAACCAATTCCATTCCCGCAGCAAAAATATCTCCAGCCCGTGTTGCAAGCCACGGGTATAGCATGCATCGTTCGGAGAATCCATCTTGCAACGTACTATTTTTAATATCCAGGTAATATTTGCATAAAAATTTCGTGCTAATCTATAATATACAAACTGTTCGTATTATTAGTTTTGTTCGAATTATATATTTATAAAACTTGTTTTTATAAATTTTACCAAGATTTACTTGCCCAATACGACAATATGTGTATAATTAAAGTCCTTTAATTTATGTCCAACATGTCCAAAATAATTATTTATTTATAAACTATATAAATAGATTTGTAGTAATTAATTCAACAATTAATTATATAAATTGTTCAATACTTGTAATATACCAAATAAAATATGTTCTTGCATTCTAACATATTTTAAACATCTTTTCACCATGAATATGTATTTTCTTGATTATGTATGTACTTGTTTTATTTTTTAAACTTTATAAAATCATAACTAGTTGGTGATGTAACAAAATAATAAATATGAATGTATAAGAATGAAGTAATTATGAAAGTGTAGATATGATATTAGACCTTGTACGAATGAAAGAAGAAGTAAACACAAATCAAATCCTAATTCTTCAACCCAAAATCCTTTATAAAAACCCTAGCCTTGATTCTTTATAAACCCTTGATTATACTTAAACCTTTTACTTGTAAACACCTTAGAATAACCTTAACCCAATCTTGTTGTACTTGTATTATTGTAAAAATATAAACTATGAAACTTTCTTGGTACCAAAATCTTGCCGTGAGTTTTAGAGAAGAAACAAGAGAAAGAGTTTTGATTTTGCAAGTGAATAAGAGTGTGTGTAATGCTTACCTTAAGGCTTCTATTTATAGTTTAAATATCTAAGATACCACTTAACAAAACTATGGATTTAGAAATGGTTTAGAGCTTAACAAGGACAAGTGTTCTTCTCCTCCCTATGTTGTGCCGTAGGTTAAAGTAAAGGGAAGGACAAATGGAGCCTTGATTTCCCATGGATAATAGCTTAATGTTTACATGGTGGTTAAAAGGATGGTATAGACTAATTATAAGTGACATTAGTGGAGCATTTGATTTTATTACTTGTGTATGAACAAAAGGGGACGGCCAAAATTGATTAAAATAAGTTTTATAAAAATTTGTATACTAGGTATAAGAGTGGTATTTGTTGAAGTATAGATGGGTATTGGTGCTTCCATGCATGCATAAATGTAATTTATTACGAAACATAAACGTTTTACGTAACCAATAAAAAATAAAAAGTAAAAAGTTATAAATTATCTTCGTAATAATTATATAACACTTGCTTGACGTAAACTTTTATTTGTTTGACGTCGGTTTACGTTGATTGTTGATTCTTAGTTTACGCGATTTAACTTAACGGTTGAAATTAAAAGTAAATGCGTAAAAGTTTAAAATAAATGGTTGAATATTTATTGACGTAAAATGATGTGAAAATGCGAATTGTTACATTATAAAGTCAAACTCCAAATGAAAATGCTCATGCCCATTTAGCATTTGCAGTGTGACTTTAGAAAGTCAAACTGCAAATGCTAAATAGCATGAGCATTTGGCATTTGATTTGCAGAGTGCAGTTTGACTAAGGGGGTGTTTGGATTTGATTTGCAGAGTGAAAACTGCAACTGCAAATGAAAATGCTCATGCTCATTTTACTACATTTTCAGACTCCATTTCCATTCATAAGTCATTGCCATTCAAAACTCATGTTCATTTGACTACATTTGATATGATTAACAAACTGCAGTTTCCATTCATAACTCATTCATTTCAAATATAAAGAAACTACATGATAATAGCACATAAAATGATCAAACATAAACTGATACAACTTAAACTGTTTCATAGAAGCCTCGTAGTTGTCTCTCATGTTCCTCGTCCAACTCTTCTTCTTGCCTACTTTCTCCAACCACTCCTGATCAGCCCGTGCTTGCCTTGCTTCTTCTTCCAATGCGAGGTTTAATGCTTCTTCATTAAACTTGTATAGATCCTCTTGATCAATAACATTCCTACAAACATGCAACTCCAAATCAGCCATTTATTCTTCTTCCATCAATTTTACTATGTCTTCTTTTTCCATCAACTTTCCACTCCCACCTACACCACTGCCATTACCGGGAACTGAATCCTTATGGAAAACCTTAACCATGTTTTTTATTGTAATGTTAAAATAATGCATTAATGGTTTGGGAGAAAATACTGAAACATTAGCAAGTATTAGAGCACTTCCTACAGTAATGTCCTTTCCATAACCCCCTTTGTTAATGACTTTGTGATGTATTGCATCAGGTATTGTACTTGAGATATCTTTCATAGTCACTGTGAGATCGCCAAGAGCATTCGGAGTACAAGACTTGATTATTGCAACAACTTGCTCAAGTTTCCTATTCTTGAGAAAGTTCTTGATGTCTTTTAAACACCCACTCACAATGCCACCATTAGCATTCACATACTCAGTCGCGCTAACCCATGACCCACTCTTAAAATCCTCATCCTCACCCACATCCTTAACAACTTTCTTCATATATGCTTGTGTCGACAATACAGAATCATCCTCACCTTAATGAATATCCGATTGATTTACGGAGCTTGGCTAATTGAACAATACCCGCATGACCGGGTATTATTCTAACCGGCTTTTCCTCTAAATTATCAACAGCGGGGTTTTGGGTTGTGGTGGTTGTAGTTGTCTCACGAACGTGGCTGTTGCAGGGACGGAGAACAGGGGTTAGTGGGAGATCAGAATCATCAATATCAAGTAGTTGTTCCTAATCATAATTTGGGTCTGAACTCATTATGTTATGGATTTTAGTTCACAACTGGTGTTGATGGACAAGAAGAAGGGAAAGACTAAACAAGATCAGTGTTTTTTTGCGGGAGTAAAACAAAGGGAGTATTATTGCAACATGGTCCTTGGGGTATTATTGTTGTGGAGTGACGAAAGTACCCCTGCAGCTTAACGGCCAAATGGATGGGATTATGGTCAAAGGGCTGGTCAACTCTTTTTTGACAACCACAGGGACGTCTGGTGTAATTAATGAGTTTTTAGGACAGGACATGCAGTTTGGGCATAACCACAAGGACCAAACATGTAATTAACTCTAATACTTTAGTGTTTTAACTAGTCTTTTATTTTATTTTTATCTTTTGCAGAGCTAACATCATTTTTCCACAGTTGAAACCAATGTTTTGAAACCTGGTTTGACCTGGCCGGTTCAAACGGTTCAACCGGTTCCGGTCGAAAAAACGGGTCAAATAAAACCGGGTTTCATATTTTCGAAACCCGGTTAGACCCGCCGGGTTTGAAGCGACCCGGGTCAACTTGGTTCTCGATACCCGGCCGGGTTTCCCTTTTTTGTGGTTTTTACAAACAAAGCATGTTAATTGTATATATTTGCGACGTAATTTTATTTTTGCATGTTATATTTGTTAGCAAATAATTTTTATGCTCAATATATGAAATATTTCATGATTTATATATATCCTTTTTCTATAATCATTGCAAATATTTTCTATTTTTTTGTTGTGTAAGACCAGGTTGACCCGGTGGTCGAACCGGTTGAACCGGTAATCCGGTGACCCGGTGACTCGACCGGGTCGATTAGAGACTCGGTTTTTAAAGCATTGGTTGAAACTTAACTCACAAATCTTTTAATATAATAAAGGAATTACATCAATTTGAAGTATTTTTGGCAAAATTTTATTTATGGGTAAAAGTTTAGCTAATTAGGTCGTTTAATTTTGACAAGTGAGCAAAAGCGTGCAATCTGACTTGCCAATAAAAAGTCAAAATTGAAAAAAAATCATGTGAAAGAAAAAACCACTAAAAATATATGTGTCAAATTTATGAAAACAATAACTTAAAAAGAGATGAGGTAAGTAATAAAACTTTAGTTATTGAATTTTAAATAAATTATATGAAGTTAAGTGTGAAGTTATAAGTTTTCATGCTTTTTAATAACTTAAAAAATAAAAAAACAAATAAAACTTTATAGACCTGAACTTTATATTTTATAAACATAACTTATCTGTTCTTTTAGAAATACAACATAAATTTATATGCACAAGATCATTAATATCAAAATGAAAGCATGAATTATTGTGTATGTAAATAAATACATGATTTTGTACGTGTACAACCAACTTATGTTTTTTCTCTTTATGAGTTTAAGTAAAAATATCCGAAAAAGAAAATTCTTTTTATTATATATGTTCAATAAGGACTACTTGTTATTTTATTTCTATAAGTTTAATTCATGCGTACATTGAAGATGTGGTCCTTGGTGTTGCGTCTGATAGGTGGTATTGGTCTTTAGATGGTTCGGGAGAATTTACGATAGCGTCGGTTAGAAAGGTAATTGATGATATTAGACTTCTGGTTGTGGCTACTCAAACTAGATGGATCAAAGCGGTGCCAATTAAGGTTAACGTTCATGCATGGAAGGTGAGTTTGGATTGTTTGCCTACTCGTCTTAATTTATCCCGTAGAGGTATAGATATTCCGTCTATTCTATGTCCCATCTGTGATAGAGTGACGGAGTCGTCGAGACATTTGTTCTTCGAGTGCCATTTTGCCAAAGATATTTTTCGTAAGATTTGTCGTTGGTGGAATGTGGACTTCTTGGATGTGAATTCGTTCGATGAATGGACTTCTTGGATTGATAATCTTAGGATGCCTAGTAAGCATAAAAGGTTGTTGCAAGGGGCGTGTTTTGGGTCGTGGTGGTTTATCTGGTCTTTCCGTAACAAGTGTGTTTTTGGCGCGGATTCTCCCTCTAAGGCGACTATCTTTGACGACGTAGTTTTGTATTCTTATTATTGGAGTCGTTTTAGATGTAAAGTGTCGTTTAGTTGGGTTGATTGGTTAAAAAACCCTCATCTTGTGTCTTTGTAATTGTCTAGCTCCTTGCTAGTTTCTCCTAATAAAATGCCGTTCAAAAAAAAGTGTTGAACAAAAATCACGATTTCGCAAGTATAATCATTTGCCGCTATACACCGTCGTTTTGCGCAGGCATTCGTCTAGTATTATAAGATGAAGCATTCTTTACAAGACTTTGGGATTAAAAAAATGTAACTGATTGTACTTATAACAATCGACTCATGTAATTCTTATTAAAAGTTTATATAATGATATCCGAAAAAACATTGTTACAAAACTTTATATTTTAACTTCATCAACGCTCATCATGTGCTATTAAATTCGTATATCGTGTACAACATGATTTCAATTGTTAAATTTAAATAACAACATCAACCTCAACATTCATATTAATTAAACAAAGTTAAGTCTTTCATCCAACAAAAATCTTTACAAAATATAAATCGATATTAAGAGCACTAGGTATGGTCTTGTGCCGTGGCTCAAGCCGTGGGGAAAAAATGGTGCCACGTCACATCTTTTTTCCATAACACCAAAACACCCCATAACACAAAAAACACCCTCCCTAGTCAACACCAAAAATTTTGGTGTTATGGAGGCCCCACTTTTCCCACTTTTTTTTTTCATTTATATATAAAAAAAAACTTTATTAAACTTAAAATTAAAATTTCATTAATAAAAATAAAACATTACATTAACTTAAAAAAATACATAAACTTAAATAAAAAACTACATAAATTTAAATTTCATTATTAAGGTTCCACAAATGTTCCACAATATCTTGTCGAAGGTCTTCGTGAAGTCTCCTATCCCAAAGTTCTTTGTTTCTCATTCGTTGTCTTTCGCATCGTTCGACCCAAGTACGTTGAATGTTGTTCTCTGGAGGAACGTACATATGCCAATATTCACTAATATCGAATTTTTGATCTTCTAATATCATGTTATGCAATATCATACAACAATATATGATTCTTTTAATCGTGTTTGCGGAGTATAACGGCTAGTTTTTTTTAATAAAAAAAATAAATACGCGAAAACGCGAAATGCGGTACAGCGTTTCACGTTTTCGTGTTGCGTTTTCCCGGACCATTTGGGCTAGGGATAACGGCACGAGACTCTAAAACGCCACTCGGGGTGTGGTTCATGCACTGTACCCTGCCCTCTAATACATAATGAATTTTTTTATGTAAAAACCCGTACATAAATATTAGTTTTACTTATATCATAATTACTGAATATTAAACACGATTAAATTTTTATAGGTTCGTATCTTAAACTAAAAATTTAAAATAAATTTGATTAATGTGTAACCCCGTGTTTTAAATAACTAGAATCACATACTTACATAATGACTTTGCTATATATGATGTAATAGAACAAAATATATATCATATTTGAACGTGCTTCTGCTATTTTTCACTGTGACTCTCAAAAATTAATGTCATGAGTGGGTTACAAATTACTAGTGTATGTCAATTGTTTATAAAAGCGATAACGACTATTTACGTCCAAACACCCTCAAATGGAGCAGAGTATAAAAACCAACAAAATGATATATAAACATTTATATACCTTATTTCGAACACAAAAAATATAAATAATAATCTCCAAACGAAATTTGATTTATATTTAATCTCGCACGTGCACGAATATCATAACTAGCGTCTCCAACAAGATTTTAACCTATAAACTCTGATCGATTGACAAATCACATAATAACATACATGGCAAATGTCATGGATTTAGATTATATTGGACGAACTTCTCGAAGGTCTAGTTTATATGCTCTAATTTTAGAAAACATAAAAAATATAAGTGTTAAATATTTATTAATGGCAATCATGATATAAGTGCGTTTGGAAAAATAGTGGTGATTATTAGTGGTAGATGCGAGCGGTATTAGTTTTTTTTATATACAAATTTAATAATGTAATTGTGAGTGTAATCATAATCTGTAAAACAGCTTCTAAGTGCTTAAGTGCTACTTCATGGAGCTTTAAAAAATGAACAACCCAAAAAAATAGATAAAGTTATTTATGTGTTGCTTTTCAAACGAAAATTAAATATCACAACACTTAATACTTTAATCGCTTATCATTCACCGCTTTTAAATGCCCCAAACACACGTCTGGAGGTTTATTAATCCACCTGGTGGTGTATTTAGAACTTATCTGAGGGTGTATTTTGAACTATCATAAATGATTTTATGACGTAAAATCTTTCTCGAACAATTGGCCTGTTATAAACTTTATGAATTGTTTGAACTTAGCCGGTGTAAAAAATCATATTCGTCGTCATTATTTTGTTTATTTTTAAGTTGGAGGATAAAAAGTCATATTAAAAAGTTAAAATCTAAAATTTGGAAAAATAGAAGAAAAAAGTCATAACCGAGACTCAAACTCGAGACAACTTTCGCATTTCTTGCTAAGATTTCAAGTCTCCTACTAGGCCTTCTTGGTAGGGGTGTTGATCGGTTCGGTTATCGGGTTATTCGGTTAATTTGGTTCAGTTAAATTTTTTTTTTGTCAACTCGAAAACCGAACCGAAAAATCGAATTTGAATTCGGTTCGGTTCGGTTCTTAGGTTGACCCGGATAACCTAAATTTCACTATTTATTTTTAAAAAAATTAATAATTACATAGATATTTATAAAAAAATTATTTCAAGCATAAAAAGTATTTTTTATATAAGGATAAATTTTAATGGTATTTATATATATATATATATATATAATATATATATATATATAATATATATATTTATATGAATTTGGTTTTTGGTTTAGTTTTTGGTTTAGAATGTCAAACTCATATCCAACCCAAGAACCGAATTAGTAGTTCGGTTCGGTTTTGACAAACTCGGTTCGGTTCTTAGTTCAGTTTGGTTGTTTTTGGTTCGGTTCGGTTTCGGTTGTCAGTTTTTTTTTTTTTTTTTGGGTTTTTCTGCTCACCCCTACTTCTTGGCAATAAAGTTGTTCAAGAGAAATGCTTAACCAATGGGCTACTTCAATGTTTGTGTTACACTTCAATGCTCAACCAATGGGCTACTTCTTGGCAAACCTATCTTAGAGTCTTAGACCGACCGTGGTAATAGATCGAAGACCACAAGTTGTTAATTAGCTTATATGGCACAACCACTACGAGTCTACGAGCTGTTACAATTACACCACAAACATTTCACGCGTGAGCAAAAAATGAACGAGCATCCGTGGTGAAGACAACAAGATGAAAATAAAATTTGTGTGTATGTATATATGTGTCCGTTGTGTACTTGTGTGATATGGTTGGATTTACGTGTAGTATATGTAATCACTATTGATGTAAATATTATTGGAGAAGACGCCGATGAGTCACTAACGTGGAATTAGTTAGACTAACACCTCCCCATCGAGTCTTACGGTTTACATACATAAATTATGAAAGTAGTGCATAGAAATAAGATGGCCTTTTGTAGTTTTGTTATGAGCATAGTTAAGAACTTAAGAAGATGCATGGCTGAAGTGTGATAGGGTAAGGCCTAGGTTACAGAGTTTGTAATTCTCCAAAAGGCTAGTAAATTAAGTTTATTTCACATTTTCTTCTTGTAGATGAGCTAATAAGCCTCAATATCATCTTGACCAAAATCTAAGCCGTGATAACTTATTGTCAATTTTCTTACAACAATGTGCAGATAAGCTAACACCTCTTGTTATATAACTAGGAGTTTCTTTGTTTAAACAACATGAGTTTCGTGTTACTTTTCTTAATAGCTAATAGAACTATTATATGTGCTTCATACTGTAGCTTTTTACGAGTTCAAGCGAATCCGATAGCCCATACCCAGTTTTTCTAAAAACAACTTAGGTGCCGTTTGAAATTGACTTAATTGACTTAACATGAAGAAAAAAAACTGAATTTATTAAGTCATATTAAAACTGTTTGTTATTGAGTTAATTGAAAAAGATGACTGAAAATATAAAATAATAAAACTGAAGGTAATAAAACTGAAGTTGTCCAAATTAAGTCATCTGTTAATTAAACACGACTTATTAAATTAAATCAAAACAAACAAGCCCTATAGTCAATCGAGATTCCTATTAATATATGCTTACTATTAGAAAGAAAAAAAAATTGGCATGTAATGAAATTATGATAGTTTACTAACCAATAATAGGTGGTAACTTTTTTTTTGACTATCAAATTAGTATTAAACAACTTAGCAAGAAGATATGAAAGAAAATTACAAAGCGACAAACGGTTACTGGATTTTTAAGCCAATCGTTCTACAAACGAATCGAGTTTTACATTCTATTACGACACAATAAAAAGACCGAGAACAATATTCCTCAAAAATCCATCGCTTTTGAGAAGAAACCCGCTTCATAGTTATACTTGTTCGATATTGCATCAAACATGCCACAAATTACGTAAAAAAACACCTTCGAGAGCCTTGCTTTATAATTAGAAGATAAAGCTGTAAGATTCACAAGCAAGTTTAACCAATCTTCATATTGAGTCTGGCTTCTTATTCGGCCTCTATGTAAGTAATTATGGCCTCACCATAGTGTTATCTTTGGATAATATCTCTCATACCATGTTCTACACTTAATAATAAATGGACTAGACGCACTCCACCTCATTGTTCACAAAATTAGAACTACTGTAATAGATTCTATATCCATACTCTTAGAGACATTGTTGAAACGCGTCGTAATGCAATCAATCTTAACTTTCCCACGCATGAACATGTCACCTTTAATAGGGACAAGTTTTTATCCACCGTGTCTTTGTTAGTTTCGTTCTGGCAAAATTTTATCATCTTTCTAGCTCTTTCTACAGAAAGCAATCAAAAAAATTCAACCCGAGTTCTCCAAGGGACCATTTCAACAGAGCAGACTCAGGAACAAGGTTTACACGTCTTGGACCTGAACCAAATAAGCTTGTAATCTGCTCTCTGTTCGGATTACACCCCTGGGTTTTCGACCGATAAGAAAAGTCCCAACTGGATTGATGTAACTTTTGTTCTCGCCAACCTTTCACAAATTCTTTCATTGTCCTCTAGAAGGCATAGATACGAGGATATAGATCTTTAAGAACGATATGACCAATCCAAATGTCTTCCCAGAAAGCAGTTTTATCCCCGTTTCCCAGTTTCATTTGCATACAGTTAAGAAGATTTAATAACCTGTTCTTCAAAAACATTGATTTCATGCCACTATGTCCATCTAATACGACCGTGAAAGCAGACTTTCATCCTTGTACTTCCCCCACTTTCCATATACTCCATGGATCGCCTTGATAACCCTCATGACCAAATAAAGATGTATTGAGTAAGTAACCTCCACACCCATTTGAAACATAAAGACCTCTATCAAACTGCTTACAATACTTGGAAACACCAAGGCCACCTTTCTCCTTTGGAAGCCAACACATTTTTCCAATTTAACCCAAGACGCTTCTCTTGCTTTTTGGGATCCCCATGGACATTTAAAAAATTGGATACGGAATGGATTCCCAACCTGCGAAGAACATCATAGGGACTCTAAAATATAGACATGTGATATTTAGGCATCGTCTAAGACCGATTTAAGGAGAGTGTTAATACCTTCCTCCAATTGAAAAGCAATCTTCATGTTTCCACTTGGATTGGGGCGAGCCATACACTCGATCTTGACTACCTCATTCCAAGCTTGAATTCTATTGCATAGAACCACCCACTTTCGAACAAAAGTAGGGAAGGCTGGTTTTAAGAATAAATGGCATCATAGTTTTGAGGCGGCTTGCTTACTTTTTTCATCTTCCAAAAGAACCCATTAGTTTTACTTTTGATCATGTTAATATGAAACCTGACGCATGAAAAAAATGCATTCCAGAACCTGAACTAGAGTGTTAATGTTGTCATCGCTCCATTGCTCCCCACAAAAAAACTCAACTATCATCCGCGTAAAAACATATGGGTGGGTAAAAGCATCAACGAAGAACTTAACACGTTATGCCTTTTAAAAAAAAAAAAAATACGGCATCCACACCTTTTGAAACGATAAATGCAAACTTTCATTATTCAATATGAAAAAGAAAGAAGATTAACGGGATCACCTTGTTTAAGCCTTGTGAATTGAAACTCCGCCGTTGGACTACAGTTAATAATTACGCGAACCTCTCGAAGATCTATGACAACTCTGAATCCAGGTTGCACCACTTATCACCGACAAACTTTTTCAAAAATTCATCCAAAAAATCCATTCGAACCGAGTTCATAACGTCTTCTCAAAATCAACTTTAAAAATTTAAAGGGATCTGTTTCTTCTTCGACTTACACCATTGGGAGAAGCACTTCATTTCAAGATAAAACGGGGCATTCTAAATTTGTCTATCCGCATTGATGGCTTAAGATTGCACCTCGTTTACAATATCTCCCCAAAACAACTATAGCCTATTCTGACCAATATTTTTGCAATAATTTTGTACAAGCTTCCGATTAGACTTATTGGTTCTAAAATCTTTTGCCACAGTTAGCCATCACGGGTATTTTAGGAGGTAATCATGCAATGCAAAGACGTGTTACAACCTTTAGGGATTGTCCCCATAAATATAAAAAAAATGGATAACGGCATCGAACAACGTCATTTTCAATTCCCTTCCAGAATCGGACGATAGAACCAAACATGAACACCGTTCATGGATCAGGGGCTTTATCAGTCCACAATCCCAAAACCGGCCCTCTTTACTTCATCTGTTAGGACACTGTGGAGTTAAAAAACGTAATAAAAACGAAAGAGAAAAGAAGTTGCTCAACATTATGGCACAACGTGCATTGGTTTGAATCCATATTGAATGTGGTTTCATGTGCATTCGTTATCATAACTTCTAAGTTCCTCTTTTGAAATTAATAACTATATCCTAGTACTTAGGTTGCCACCCCACACTCACTCCTAAACACATCTTGTTTCATTACTTGTCTATTTTGTTAGAGCATTATGTGTAGTACTATTTGTCGTCAAATTTACACGGTATTTTTTTCGCAATGTGCCAAAGCCAGGTTAACTGCAACACAACCACCTTTTCACGCAAAAGATTTCACCAAAATTTTGTTATTTTTTTTATTTAAAATTGTTGAAAATTGATGTTTTAGCTTAAGCTATTAGGGTTGTTGTTTTTGGTATTATGAAGTGAGATTGGTAATTATAAAGGAAAAATTATGAATATAATTTGGTGTGCGTTGAGGATGTTCGTGAGATGGCGCTCCACTACTGCCAATTTACGAGTATATTTCTAACGAATAGACTTGCATAGAGTCATTACACTTATGAATTTCTTTTTTATGAACAATTTGGTATTCTTTAATTAACATCGTTTGTGAAGTTTTTTGTATTTAAAAGGTGGTAGTTAGTTTGATAATGTGAACAAAGGTCTTTAAATTAATCACTCTAAGTGTGTAGGGACTATGAAGTATGAACATTTGAAACAAGTTGAAGTCATGTTTTTACGCGTGTTATATATTCAACTCATCTCAAGGCCGTTAAATCGAATTAAATATTTGTTAAGAGGAGATGGAAAATGAGACCGAAAAAATAAACCAGCAAAAAAAAAAATTAACGCCCCGCAGCATCGCGCGGGCAATCACGCTTGTTACTTATAATTTATGGTAGTTGAAAACCAAAATCCAACACTAAAATTTTTCCATTGGATGAAGTAATGAAATAGTGGGAAAAGAATATGTCAAGAACGATTAGGCTAGAGGTAATGGTCACCTTGGCTCACCTTGACACATCAGCTTCACCTCAGTTTTCTCTCTCCTCTCACCTCACCTCACCTGTCAAGTGTTTTGGTCACATTGGCTCACCTTTCATACCTATTTTTTTATTTAATTTTACATTAATTAATAAATCGTAAATATCAATGTAAACGTAAACGTACGAAATTAAAAACGTAAAAAGTACAAAACAAAAAACTTTTATTCATAAATTGACGTTGGTTGTTGTTTCGGGGAGTCTTATCGTGAGACATTTTGTTGGATAGTAATAAGAAATAATAGAAGTTAAAAATATTGGTGAGAATGTATAAAATTGAAGAAGATGTGTTTAAAAAAGTGAAAAAAAAGTGGGTATTTATATAGATAAAATGAGAATAGTTTGAAATTTTTTTATTTTTTTTATACACGTTCAAACGGTCGGATATAGGGCCCACCACTATACACAGGTTATGAAATGTAACCAGCTCACCGAACCTTTTCTTTTGTCTTCTCCCTGGCACGTGAGCCAATGCATGTGTTTTGGGGTATGACACGTGAGGCCCCACCTCACTAGGCACCCTCGCTGCCATTACCTTCAGCCTTACAACTGGAGGTCTAGAGTTGGTTGCAACTTATTATGGGCAATTGGTATGATCATGATTACATATCAAGTCCTAAATTATTCACTATTTTAGTATTTATCAATAGCTTTTGTATGTGCTCGTGATCACTACAATAAAGCCTCAAATTTAACTATTTAAGTTTGTAAAGATCTACCGTTGAAAGTAGGATCGATGAGTAATAGGTAACGAAAAAGCTTTAGCATATAGAGAGGTCTTTATATTTGCCGCAATGTACCGTTATAAGCGTGTTGGCTATCACGGCGTGTTGGCTTTGTGAAGAGCGGGGCTTTGTGAACACTATTTACCCTTATGTTAATGCATTATAAACCTTACAATTTGATGCATAAATATGAGATTATGTTTTGAACCTCCTGGTAAAAAAGATTCAAGGTCCGCTAATGTCCATAATGTTATGTCAAAAAACGCATCAAGTAGGGGGGGGGGGTGGGGGGGGGGGGGGGGGGGTGGGTGGGGGGGGGGGGGGGGGGGGGGGGGGGGGGGGGGGGGGGGGGGGGGGGGGCGGGGGGGGGGGGGGGGGGAAGGGGGGGGGTGGGGGGGGGGGGGGGGGGGGGGGGGGGGGTTGGGGGGGGGGGGGTGGGGGGGTGGGGGGGGGGGGGAGGGTGGGGGGGTTGGAGGGGGGGAGGGCGGGTTGGGTTGTGGGGCGGGGGAGTGTTGTTGTGGGAGGGGAAAGGATGATGAGGAGGGGGTTTTTAAAAATGTGATGGGGGGGGGGGTGGTGGGGCGACCGGAGTTGAGTAGGGTGGGTGTTAGGGGAAGGGGCGGGGAGGTAGGCGGGGGGGAGGGGGGCGTGAGGGGGGGGGTGGGGGGGGGGTGGGGATCAGAGTGGTGAAGGGAAAGTAGAACTGTTGGCGGGTGGTTTGGGATGGGGAAGGACTAGTCTGAGGTAAACAGCGGGTGGGCGGGGATTTTTTAGAGTGTGTATGTTTTTTTTCTTTGTGGTGGGGGGTTATGGTTGTGGATGGTTGGGTTGTTGGGTTTTCTCTTTCAATTAATTAAATGGTCTTGTTTTAGGGTTTAGAATTTTTCATGGTTTTTACGTTTTATAAAAAAAATAATCAAAAAAAAAATAGTTGATTTTTATTTTTTATTTTTTTATAATTACCCAGCCATAAGCTCTCCATTCAGCTTATTTTTTTTTTCCCTGTGTTGCTTGTGGTTAATCTAAGGTACAAACTAGTTAAATAGTTGATTACATTTAACTTATAGTATTAGTAGTTTTTTAGTTTAATTAGATTATTTTTTGAAATTCTTGTTGAATGATAGTTTGATGTTAAGTAGTTATGAATTTGTTGAAGATAAATGAAGCAGTTTCAATTAAGATCTAGAATTAATCTGTCATAACGTTGCTTGAGGGTACTTGATTAAGTATTTAGTCTTAGGTAAGATTTTTGTGAGAAGCTTATAAGCTTAGAGAAGCATTATCAGCCTTCAATAAGCCCATACGCTTATTTTAAATATGTATGTAGAGAAGTTAAGTTTGATATTGAAATAGTTTCTTAAAAAGATATAGGATAATAGAGTTGATTTAGTATAAAAAGGATGTTTGAGTGTTATGAAGTCTAGGGAGTTCAGGGTTCATCTGTCTTCTTTAAAGTTTATGTTAGTTAAAAAAATGTTTGCATAGTATAGTCCTTGTTAATTGACGCTCAAGTTTAGTCGCCTTAGATTAATTGACATAGTTAGTCCTTCGTATGTGTTTAATTGTTAGTTAGTAGTCCCAAGTCCAGGGGACGTATTATCTGTCATAGTGTTCAACTCTTTGTCGTTTTCATCAAAACTTTAATAGTTAGGCCTGCCTAACCCTCAACTTTGATTTGTGTACACTTCTAGGTTCGATAACCATGTGTGTTTTGGCAGATTACATTTGTAGTTTGAATAGAAATAGTTTTATATAAAATAATATTAGTTTTTTTTTAATTACTTAAAAATTAGTTTAAAATTCTCTAATAAAAATTAGGGCTTTAATGTTAAAATTAAATTTATGCTATTAATTTTAATTTTTTATAAGAAAATATTTTTTCAGTATAATTTGTTTAGTTGTTAAGCTTTATTTTTTTAAGAATTAATTTTAGAAAATTTAGTGTTAAACATTTAATTTTTCAAAATCCTTTAGTTTTTTAATTTTCACTTTAATTTTAATTTTAATCTTTTTAAGAATAGAATAAATTGTAATAAAAATGTTTTTGTCTCTATCTTTTTAAGTAATTTAGAGTTTAAATTTAGTTTAATTAAAAAGTATTTTTTTAGTTTTTATCAATTTAAATTTCTTGATGTATAATAAGTAAAAGTGTAAATCGCGAAAAAGCCTTAAAAATAATTTTCTTTTCCTAAAATTTCTTTAGATTTAATTTAGGTTTAGGAATCTAGTTTACTACTTTTAGTGATTTAAATTGTTTTTGTTCTTCTTAAAGTGTCGGCATTTAAATTTACTTTGTGTAATTAGTTAACTGTGTTAATTAGTGTGTGTGTTTGTAAATTGTGCCTTTAATTTTAGTAGTGTTAAATCAAAAATTTTCTGTTGCTTCATTCTCAAAATCAGGATCAAACTAATCGTGGTTTCAATTTCATAGTCATTGGGGAAACGACCAGGGTGTGGTCATATCTTGCCGGTTGTGTATATACGTTATTCTATATATATCTTTGGTGAGTGGAATTGTCCATAAGGGCTACTTGGGGATTTCCTTAATTTGCTCTTATAAGTATGTTAGATTTTTTTGATATGTATGTAAAACTTGCAATCATAGTAGCCCATTAAGTGAAATTTGGTCTGTTTGTAATGGTCCAGTTATTGACAGCTCCTATTTAGTCCATAGGTATTAGGCCCTGAAGTGGGTTGAGGGTCAAAGTGCTAAGCTCCATAAGATAATTTAAATATAGCTTTAGTGTAATTGGGACCTAGTGTATCCCAGTTTGTAGTCTTTTTGGACCTATTTTAAGTTTATGTGTGTAACTTGTATAAAATTTTCGGGTTTTCTGGGGTCGATATGTAAATGTTTTAAGGTCAGTAGGTTCTATTATATAAAAACGTCCCTGAAAAGTGGTGGTCCTAACCACCTCGGGTTTTTCGTCGACAAAACGCTTTACAAACTATAGTGGTACGGATATATAGGACGACCCCCCCCCCCCCCCCCTTCAAAGTTTAGTATATAGGTTTTGTTTGTATAAAAATGTTTGTATCTCTGTAACCATATGATAGAATGTACTTATAATGTTTAGCATGTCTGTAGTGCATATTTAAGTGTACAGTTATTATAGATTATAAGGTTTTTCTATTACTTTTATTTTGAAAGTGTTGGCATATACTTTAAAAGTCATTTCTTTTAGTACAAGTAAATCAATGTAGAGCATTTTTGGATCTGTGAAAAACTTACGTATTACCATTTGACGCCATTTTTCAAACATAATGAATTGGTTTGACTATCCAATTGGTCCTAGTTGTATCTACTTGAATTTTGTTCTAAGTACTCATGTAGTTTTAGGTTTTTTACTCAACTTCAGTGTGCAATTATGGACTTTGTGTTATACGTATTAGTTATCCAGCAAGGTCGTGAATTGCTACTTTGGTTTTAAAATGGTCTTATCTCATGCGCAATTTCATCTCTTTCTAGTTTTAGCCAATTAAATTCGTAGCTAGCACTTTTTATCCAAACAAGACAGCAAGGTCAGATTGTCTAGTTTTTAGTAAAACTTGCATATCTCACTCAATTTTTACTTTCAAGAGTTGATTCAAATTGCTACTAGCTCCTAAAACATTTGTCCACAACTTAGATAAGTCAAATCAATTATTTATCATACACAAAAGTGTCAAACTTTCTGTTCAATTCTGTCCCAATTTTTCTAGTGATTTCCACCAAGTTTTTAGTTAGTTTTACCCATTTTTAACCTAATCTAATACACACAAAACCCCAATAAACTCTTGATCATCATATTCATCACATTTACAATTACATTTATAAGTAAATTACAAGAAAATACAAGAATCACAAAAATAAGTAAAGATGTATACCCACAAAATGATGTAAGTGATGAATATCACTCAAAACAAAAGGACCTCTTTACACCAAGCTTTGAATATTAACCCAATACCCCTAGATCATCATTATTTCTCCATGCATTGACCCTATGATCTCTTGAATTTACTCAGCCCCTAAAGTGTATGGAAACCTTCTTTCAACACCTTTAATTCATCTTCAAAGTATAGGGTTATGCTTAAGGTATCTTCTTAGCTAGTGTAGTGATTTTTGATCTTGGAAATTTTGTATGAAATGGGTGTTATGGTGATGATGGTGTACGGCATGAACAAGGGCAAGGAAGAGTGTGTGTAGTTTTTTTTTGTAAACAATGGGATGAAATGAGTGGGTTTGATGGTTTTGTATCAAGGCTTGCATGCAAGGCTAGGATGAAAGGTTAAGACAAGTGTCTTGCCTTTCATCCATATGATGCCACACCACCAAGGATGTGGTGCAAGTAATTTTTGTGTTTTAATTTTATAAATCTTAGTGTTTAGTGTATAAATTTTAAGATAGGTAGGTAGTTTTGAGGCTAACGGGTACAAACGTAAAATAAAACGAGAGTTAAGGCGAAACCACGAAGTAAAAACGAACAAGTTAAAAATAGTTCTACGAAAATCGTGATACTTCTCTGAAAATTTTAGTTTACGTACGGTACTAGACGAACAATAATTATAAACATTGTTCTTAATAATTTTTCGTAAGGTACGAAAAGAAAATGCACGCAACACAAAAATAAAAACGAATGAAATAAAAATATTTCTACGGCATTTTGAAAATATAAACGTCGATGCTTAACGTAGGATTCTCCGGTTCTTCGTTGACGTTATGTAAATTACAATTGTAAGCCTTAATTTCTACCCGTTTAGTCGTGAGTTCATACTTCAACATAAAAATGAAAATTATAATTAATACTCGAGAATAAAATAACGACCTGAAATTGACGGATTGTCACACATGCACTTGTCTTGCATGGTTCCTAGTGCATGGTAATGACTTCAGTAATGACTTCATGTGAAGTCACTATCTTCCCCTTACATGAGCACATGCATAATAAAACCAGAAAGATGCCTTTGATTTAATTTCAAGACTTATGGCTGTTTTTGTTGGGTCTTGGCGTCCAAAAATGATAAGTGGGGGGGGGGGGGGGGTAATGAACAAAATTTTTGATGTTTTAATACCAGATGTACGATAACTAAATTTTACACGAAAAGATTTTGGGTTTCCGGGTCTCCGTTTGACGTAAAATGCTAAAATCGTATGACGTACGCAAAAAACGTATAAATAGTAAACGAAAGTGAACGTCACCTACGTAACACTTTAATATGATAAAATAATGCATATAACATGTAAATTAATTGAAGTCCGAAACCAAAACGCGTCTGACGACGTTTTTCAGATTTACGCGGGTTAACTTCCTGGTTTTACGTCAAATTCAAACGTAACATATAAAATTCAAAATAATGATCGGAAAAGTTTAAAATATTGACCTAAAATTTACGGGGTGTGATAGACAAAGAACCCGATCGTGAGTAGTGTAGAGATGCTAAATCCGAGGTCGTCCCAAGAGCTAAGTGTTATTAGTTTTAATTTGAAAGTGTCACGTTTTAAGAATGGTTTTAAGATTGATTTAAGATTAACAGGAAAGTAAATATGCGAAAAGTAAATGTAATAGAAGATATCAGGGAGAAAGGCGTGCTAGCCTAGCCATTTCATTAGTACCGTAATAACTACATTTTCTTGTGCAATGTTACACCATGGTTTCATTGGTGGTTTCTAAAGTCGACATACCTGAATAGATATATTTAGCATGTCCTATAATTCTTGTGATCCTGAATCCCTTAAAAGTCACAAAGGTAGGGAAACCAGGTCATAGTGATTAAACCCAACTATCCCAAGAACTAGTCTAATAACCTATACAGATTATTAACCCTCTCTAAAAGAGTTTCTGTAACTTTTAAGTATATTAAGTGATAGAGGTGGTAACTTGGTTAGTTCCTACACTAGGGATAGGGTTCCAAACCTACCCTAGTACCATGCTAATCCCATGTTCAATTGGTAATCTAACAATAGGATTAACATGATCTAAACCACCTACAATACTACCAAAATCTAACAGGAAACAAACATTATAACGATAGTAAATTCATGACTAGGCCAGCACTTGAAGTGCTTAGCCGCTCATAGAAACAACACAACAAGAATTAATAAAGGTAATCAAGGATTGAAAACTCATAATTCTTACAGAAGTGGTTTATGAATGATTAAATACAAAAGTAAGATAAGTGTGATCTCCCTTGGACATCCGGTGGAATTCTCCGAGCAATGAAGGCCTTGTTTGCCCCTTGGAACTGCTGTAGAATGGTTTATGTCGAATTGTCTGAATGAGGCCTCTATTTATAGGTTTCAAATACTTTACGGCGTAACCTTTTAAGGGTTTACGTCATAAACTGCTGATGCGTACTTTCCATATTGCAGGATTAAAAGATGTTACGGCGTAATCAAATGTCCATGTTATGCCGTAATGCTGACTCGGATGAGTCACCCTTCTATAATAATACTATTACGGCGTAAACCTTGGTGTGGTTACACCGTAATGTTGCTGGGTGACGTGGCTTGCCTTGAATATGTTACGGCGTAACACTGTCGTATGGGTTACGTCGTAAAGTCTCGTAAGAATCCGTGTTTTCTTCATATTTACGTCCATTTCCCGTGTTTCTTGCCATATACTTGCATTTTACCTAAAAACAATGAAATAACAGTAAATGTATCAAATTCAAGTATTTATAAGACAATTGCAAGTATTTTCGTGGGGAAATTGACACTAAAAAGTATCAAATATTTGATGTTATCAATTACCTACTCACAATGAGACATCAAGTTTTTGGCGCCGTTGCCGGGGAGTGAAGTTATTTAGTTCTTGTTTTTATTAGTGTTTTAGTTTAGATTAATTTGCATATTTGTGTGATTGATTTCTGTATTGTATATTTTGCGTATTGTGTGTTTGCGTGTTTTTCTACATTATTACAGTTTTCTATAACTTTCTGAGTCGAATACTGAATACACTGTATTTAACTTATTGGATACGACGTATAAATTTTTTCTAAACCAATACAGTGTATTCGACTCCAAACATCCATACGGCGTATTCAGTTTACTAAATACGGCGTATTTGTCTATTTGACTGTTTTCTTTCCTAGCTATTTTATTACAGGAAATGGACGACCCCTACATTACTATAGAAGAGTATATCAGGCTTGAGGAAGAAAAAGCTCGCAGGTGCAGTAAGGTGTATAACTGGGAAACTGATACTTATGGTAAGATCAGGTACGATGAAGTCGTTCACAACCTCACATCTATTGAAACTGAATTCCCAACTATAGTATTTAATGACACGTTAACATATGAAGTAGCACTCTCAAATGAACCCACGGCAAGTCCTCTTAACGACAATCAAATTAACTTTAGAATATCGTTTGACGAATCCGACGATGAAGATTACACGGTAATTTATGACAAAAATTCATTTTCCAATAAATAATTTATGTCAACGATTTGAAAACGGATTCGAAAAATGATAATGATAAAGTCAATATGCCTTCGTTTTCGTCATCCGAATCTATGGTCAGTTATTTTGATGATTTCGACTACTTCAAAAAATTTGAGAAAGAATTCCCAGCCATTGATGCTCTAACGTCTAAGTTAGATTTCTCTGAACCTACTGTAAGTCCTCAACATATCGATGAATTTGATGAAACATCGTTGTCCGAATGTGACGGTGAGGAACAAAACGTAATATACTTTAATGATCTATTTCCTTTTAACGTAATTTATCTTGATGATTTATCGGATAAAGACAACGATAGTGATAAAATCGATGTTGAACAATCTTCAGGGGATCTATCAATTGAACCATTACCTACCGTAATAAAAATCGATGCTCAATGGTCAAATAAACTTTTGGAAACAAGTCATGGTACGATCAATAAATTTTTCAAAATTAATACTTTTAACAAAGAACTAAATGATAATATCATGACTTGGAATTATCTTAACAAAGGGATGCCATTCATTTTTATAATTAAGAATTTATATGTGCCATTTGGCATCCCGTTCGACCCCATATTGTTATATAAGGATGGGATAAAACTGGGGGCAAGTCTAACTTAAAGACTTTTTTGTAAATAAAAGTGCTTGCCGGGAGACAACCCGGAATGTATTTTCTTAGATGGTCGATATGGCGTATCTAAACTCCATGGATATGGCGTATTAACTACGTGGACGTTATCCAGTCTTTACTTTTCTGCAATTTAAAACTTTTTCGTCAGTTCAGTCTTTAAACGAATACAGCGTATTCGAATTCTGACCCATACTTAGGATTATTTTTTTATAGGTATCGATACGCGTATCATGGGGTATGGATACGGCGTATCAAATTCCTGTACAGTTTTAGGTTTTTATTTTGTTTTCTAACCAAATGATTATCCGGAGATAGAATTGCACTTGTTTTCCTATATTGTATACAGGAACCTTCTAAAGACGACTTTGATGGAGTACTTATATTCTGGAATTCAGTGTGTTGTAGTCATGCTGGTATCCTGACCTGCATTTACAACACACGATCTTGCTCATATACGCAACATGGAGGATCCTACCGAGCAAATATCAAGAGAGATTGCTGTTCTAATTCTTTTATTTCCTATTTTTAATGTTTTATCTATACAACGAAGACGTTGTATAATTTAAGTGGGGGGATGACAATTTCTACTTGTCCTATTTTTCACATTAAAATGCTTAAAATATGCTTAATTTTTTTTTCAAGTATACTTTTGTTAAATTACTGGTTACATAACCCGCTCACATAACCCTTATTAAATATTGTGAGAATTCAGCCTTATCTGTTTCCAAATATTTACCCAAAATTCTATAAAAATATGAGTGCGCCGGTGATGTTGTAGACTTAAGAATTTGGCTTGGTATATCTATTCGAGATCACAATAATGAGTACTATGGATTTAGATGGAGTAACTTGTTTAAATTGGTAAATTTCTAGGATTACACCTAAAAAGCCTATATATGTTGTGTTATTAACTAATTACACTGGTTAGTTAACCCCCATATAAACCCTTTGTTTACTCTCATTTTTAGAGTAAGATTCCCTAGAGAAACCAGTAGAGCCAATCCTTTAGGATAACGCTAACTATTTTTTTCGTTACACCTTTACACCTTAGACTACCCTGTTAGATTAAGTCCATTATCAGTTGCTAGTTGCTTTTGTGTAAAGTATTGTATTTCCCGTATTGCAATGGAAATTTTCTATTTCTGGTATGGTCAGAGTGTTGATTTTTCATCCATGGTTAGGTCAAAAAATTGCTTAATGCAATGGGAATGTAAAAAGTAGTCGTTTTTCATTATGTTTTGCTACTTTCACAATTACTTTTTATATATATCCAAAGTATGGAGGATTAAGGATAAATTATCCGGATTTATTGAGATCGTGAAGATGGTGAAATTACATTGAAATTTGTAGTATGTTTATGTTATTAAAAAATCTAAAAAATTATAAAATCACAACAAAAAAGAGAATGATGTTTGAAGGATTAGATAATCGGTTCATTTAAGCTTAAACCGATATTATTATTTATAGGATCGATTATTCGTTGATATATATTATAAATCAGCGATGTAAAGTTTTGTATAAAGTGGTAGATATCGCCAGTAATTTTTGTAATGTATATTATGGACGATTGGGCGTTGACCGTTATGGGAACGCCAACTAAGGGTTGTTTTCATTTATCTTTGATCGAAGACGTTTTTTGAGTCTGTTTCGTGTCTAATAAACATGGAGTAGTCCATGATTTGTGTCTTTATCATGGGTATGGTCAAGAAAGTTACTAGCAACATTGTACCTTATTTGTTTGGAATTAATCTATTTGTTTTGTATGTTTTTTATTTAACAACAATTATTTTCTTTTCCTAATCTCTAACCCTTAGGTCTTATTCGAATGAGGATGCGAGAAATCACATGCGTCTATTCCATTGTTACGGCCATGTATGTGTGATTTTGTCCGCCTTGTTGGCCTATTACTTTTTGGTGAAAAGATTAGAAGATGTGTACCCTATATCACTCTTTGTCCTAACCCTTGGTTATACTAGAGTGAGGGAATTGAATGAAATCATGTATATCTATTCCATCGTTATGGATGTGTATATATGGTTTGTCGCCCTTGCTGGTTTATGACATTTGGTGAAGACTACTAATCCTATTCTTTAGCTTATTTGAGTTAAGGTTCAAATACAGTCATATGTGTCTATCCCATTGTTATGGGTGTATATGTGTGATTTTGATACCTTTTTTGGAATATTGGTATCGATAGATATTAGAAAAAGTGATTAAACCCTTAAGCCTTTTTAAAACCTAATTTACCTTTATAAACTTGTTACTCCTTAGCTTTAGTAGTGGAGATGTGTATCCTTGCCAAGCTTATGATAGAATACTCGTCATGACCGAGCAATTGATCGAATTAGTTACATCTTACCACATAGATTAGTCGAGTGATTTGAGTGTTTTCATATACCTATTTCGTGAGGTGTTTGGTTGTGTACTGGTAATTGCACGAATAAATGCTTAACGGAAAAAATCCTTTAGGATACATTTTCATAAATTTCTAAAGGCTACTTGAGGACAAGTAGGATTCAAGTAGGGGGATATTTAATGACATCAAATAACTTTGATTTATTAGCATCATTTATCCCATGATTATTACCCATTTGATATGATTATTGCATGAATTGGTACTTAATTGCTTTAGGTTGTTATTTGCAGTCATTATGGAGTAATTGGTGAAGATATGTTTAAAGGCACGCATTTTGGAGCTTAAATGAAGAATTCGAGAAAGTCTACAGATCTGACAGCCAATACACCGTATTATTCTAGACCTCTACGACGTATCCAAGACTTTGACGAATTAAAAGACCATTTCCTGACTTTGAAGAATACGCCGTATCCACATCAACGATACACCGTATATAATACTTTAGTCAACAAAGAAAAACCAACTTGTTTTACCTCAATACGCAGTATCCATCAAGAAGATACGGCGTATCCGTGCCTACACTTCACAGATAGCCACGAAGGATTAAAGACGCCGTATCAAAGGTCAAACACTAGAAGATTCTAAAGATATCAACCGTGGTCCTTACTCCTAGAAATCCCCTATACGCCGTATCCCACATCACCAGATACAGCGTATTGACCCTTTTCCAGACTTTATAAATACAAAACACTAAACTCAGTTTTAGGTATGCAACTGAAGCCCTAAACCACCAAGTCGACTATCAGACGAATAGAAGAGCACAAAAGGTCAGAAAAGAGCCTCAAGATCATAGGAAAACTCTTGTTGGAAAGTTCCGCACAAAGACCAAATACGCTACGTTAAGGTTTCTTTATATAAATCTGTTCAAAATATGAAAACCGTGTGATATTATTTTACAATGACTATTAGTTGATTCCTTTATGTAGGTTTAATGTTTGGTTTGTTTATATCGATTTCTTAATTTATCATTGATTGTTGAATATGTTTATCAATTTATACTTGTTTACGTGCTTAAGTATGCGACCTATCATTCAACTGGGTCTAGTCCTACATATTTAATGTGTTGCAACTTCGGTGTTGTTTGGGCATAGGCTAAGAGTCCAGGATAGCTCTCCATATCCGCAATTTATATATCTAGAGTAATAGGATCATAATTATTGACCTATCTTTACCATTGGTTTATGTGAACAAGTTGGACTAGCAGGTGACTTAGGATCAACAAATAATGTACTGATTCCTTTGGTAAAGACTCGGACAGTGGACTACTAGTATATAAAGAGCCGTTAAGCAGTAAGTGGGTAAAGTCTCTATGAGCTAGGGTTTAATAAGATCACCATTATTAATCTCCTAAGATAGATTATAATCAGCAAATATGATGCTTTATGCGGATGCATTTAATTGTGACAGGATTCTATGTGTCTAGGTTTTAGGAAGAAGTACCGCCTAAATCTAGGAATGATATGCCGCCTCGAGATAAGCACTCATTGCACTAAAAAATAAACCTACGTTTTATCGGATTATTCATGGTTGATATGTTTTCCTTGCATTAGTTCTTGACCACTCCTCTATCGTTTGTTCACCTTCTTGTGTGTGTTTATTACTTTACTTGTCATCAAAACCCTAGGTTAGATAACCTAAACTGTGCCAGTCTCTCAAACTGAAACCCCCTTTTATCATTAGTTTAGGTTTAACTTATGTTTAGCATAAATTACAACTAACATAGATAACTAAAATACTAGTAGAATTAAGAATTAATGCTCTCACTCTTAGTGATCGACACCCTACTTACCAACAAAGCTACATCTGATCGGGTACACTGCCCGTTAGAGTGTTGTTTTTAGGTAAAGTCGGCATAAAATAAATAATAAAACTTGATACATAAATTACCTACTCACAACGACACATCACTATCTTTCTGATTGTGTTGTCAATTCATTTATTGGACAAAAATCAATATCCAGTTGACACAAAACTAGATTCATATAGAATCTCGCAAGTCACCTACCGCAGTGCTGTTTGATGTTGACACTGGAAGGATTTCCATTCGTCACTGTGAATATTAAAGATTATCACTCTGAATGTTCTGGCAGAACCACAAGGATAATGCGTAGGACTCTTGTTAACAACTTGTGAACTTGATGGTGTTCAACAAGTGTTTGTCTTGGAATATGTCTTAATGAGATTTATTTGCTGAACTCTTGGCTCTAGACTCGATTAGTGCATTTTGGTTTTAGTAATCAGATGGTGGAACAGACTGTCACCTATTTAATATCAACTAACTCGGAATGAGAAAGTCAATAAAAGTCATGTTGATCTCCATGACAAATGAGACAAGGTTATGTTGAGAGAAACTTGAATGGATGAGAAGGGTTGTGCAATGCATCACTGGGTCTATGATGTCTTGTCTTCAATACCAGAATTCATCTTTGTAAAAACCGATAGCATATGTATTGACTCAGTTTCTGCCTAAAGTTGTATGGAGGGCTTCTTTCTTTAGACCCTTTATCCTTACATTTCTTTTTCATTCTTCAACCCATTCAATGCTTACCAAGATGTCATTACTAACACCTTATTGTGATTGTTTTAGTGTTAGCTCAATCTTAGTCGCCATTATTCCCTTATTTTCATTCATCTCCAATCATACCTAAGGACTGCTATTTCTAACTATGGATTGTCCTTGGGTAGATCCATCTGGTTCTGGTTGCATCATAGGACTAATAACTAACCTAACCACCTTATGACTTCAGAATCGTCGTGAAATTAATAGTTTGTTAGGTATTTGATCATAACCATAATACCTTGATTGAAAATCATTCAAAGTGTTTAAAAACAATTGACACTTTGAAAGTCTCGTCATTTAAAAAACTCCCCCTTCACACGTGCATCGATAAACAAAAGTGTTTCATGTGGGTAAGAGTATAAAGCACTTTTGATTCTTTAGATCACTTATTATTTTCTAGATCACATTTTATTTACATTTCTTCCCTTATTTTAAATACTAAGTCACTTTGTAACACCCCCAAAATGCGATACGCAGCGGAATACAACGATTGGGGTGCTACTTCATAATACATGCACACGAGTCCTAGTAAACGTTCAAAGATACGTTTATAAAACACAATTTCCATTTATTAAAAGATCAGAGTTACATTGGTCCCACTTATTAATACAGAAATTTATTTTCTAAAAGTCACATCACGACTTGATTTTAAAACATTGAATTTAGTTTATGACATTATTTCACCGAGGCACCGTCCTTGACATCCGCGTTCCGTTCCATCCAAGCCATCAACAGCAAATAACCTGAGATACATGCTTAAAAACGTCAACAAAACGTTGAGTGAATTCATAGAGTTTATAATCGACACATAGAACGCATAATTTGGGTTCCACAAAACATCAATAACGTTGCTTTGTGAGTAAGCAAGTTATAACTTTTATGATTTCCAACTAAAGAGCCCATGTACCGAAACTTAACACATTCATCCCGTAGGACGAAATCATGTCCGGGAAGTATGCCACTTCCCCTAATACTAATAACAAAATGTCCGTTACGGGGTGCTCACCACTGATTCAAACCCCGGACAGGGTTGTCAAACCCAATAGATCTATTTAATGCATTAGCGTTCACCAACACAAAGTAGGCAATTAACGGATACACAGAAAAAGGCATATACTCAATAGTGAATGGAATCATATTTTAAAATCAAAACACATTGCGTTCTTATTTTCAAAACAAGCAATATATCCCCCTCGCGGAGTTTAAAACATTGAAAACTTTAAAAGCGAGGCTATGAACTCACCTCGATCAATAGCCGGTGATCAAATAATGAAATCTAGTACGAAGAATCCACGAACACGATCACGACCTATAATTAGAGTCGCTCGATTATTATACCGAAAAGTACGATCGACGATGCGTACATCGTATCATTAAAATCATGTATATATATATATATATAATATACGTATTCATACATGTGATGAGAAACCCACTTGCGCCTTAGATCTTAATATTAAGTTATAATTATTCCTCACGTGACCTAGTCGAAAACTTCCCATTTTAGGAAACTTTCTATTTTTAGAAAGTTACTATTTTCATAAATGTACCATTTTTAGTAGGTCTTGACACTTAATTATATTTATAAAAGTTATTTATTTATCTTATCATACTTCCGACATTCAATCCGGTTACTAATTATCCGTAACGAGGTTACGTTCGTATATTACCAAAAGTTACTATATTTAAACTTTACATTTTTAGTCCCGACTAATGGTCGTAAAACACTTGTTGTTCTATAAATATCTTTCCGATATTATTTTACTATCACTTAAACTCTTTCGACATATATTCGTCAAGTTATTCTTACGTTTGACTTTTTCGTATATATTTATAATTAAATCTGACCCGCTCTAAATGACCCGCTAAATCACAATTTCATGTATCGGAGTAAAAAGATATTTTATGCGAAACGATATTCCAGACAACTTTTTAGTTTTAGCCGAGACCCAGAACTCGACGGAAAATGACAAAAATGCCCTTACGAGATTCTGCTGGCACTTGACTATTTTAAATATAAACACAGACTTTGACCATGGGTTTTGACCCGTTATCACTTGATTTTAAAATTGGCGAGCCTCGCGAAACAGTAAAACATCATTCTGAGCAACTTTCGTGTTTCGCCGGAAGGCCGAAACGGACTCGAAAGTGCTCAAAACAAGCCTTTAAATCGGAGACAGCAACCACCATTTTGAACAAATGCTGAGTTTTTATACATCGACTATCTATCTCGTTTTTGCTCTAACTTTTTCGTTATTAAGAGTTAGAAGCTCTACCTTATATCGAAACGATCGTCTCGGATAGCTTTATCATATTCAAAGCCTAAAATCAGATTTTACAAAATCTCGGTTCTTGTTTGGCGTGCCAAACTTTCTGCTCATGTTTACATTTTACAAAACACCTTAAAAATCATTTTTAGGCATTTAAATCAACTAGAACATGTCTATAATGACATATAATTATAATCTAAACCGCTCAATCAATCGACAATACTATCTAGTCTACTCTCGCAAGCTTTCCCCCGATTCATCACATGCATGCAAACATAATTAAATCAAACGAATGATATAGTCGAAATAAACATAAAAGGGTGCTCACGATGCTTTACGGAGCGAGATCGGAAAAGTAAAAGCGACGGGTTGACCTCCTTGTGTCTTAGCCGCGGCTTACAACCCACCAAACCAAACCACACTCGAACTTTGATCCACCAATTTAAACCCAAGTATTACCAAATCAACAAAACCACCTCTTTGTGGTCTTTAGCTTGGTTCGAACCCACCACCAAGACCAAAACCCAATCCGAAACTCTCTTTGTTTTTAATAAACTCAACCTCAATCAAAACCTTGTTGCATGTGTGTTTTTATTCCATGGGTGATGGATTTAATACATTCTAAACTATATTTAGTTGTTAGAAAAATCAACAACACCAAAAGTGTTGGGGTTGAGTGCTCGGCCGAACCAAAAAGGGAAGAGGGGAAAGACAAACAAATCAAACTTGGTTCCTTTTTGTTTTAGATCATTATTTGAGGGATGTTTGAGTGTAACAGCAAGATCAAAAATACAAAAATGGTGAGTGTGTGTGTGTGTGCTTTGGAGCTCAGCCGAACCAAGGAAACAAAGGGGAGAGAAGAACCAAAATTTTATCTATGTGTTTCTACCTAGGTTTACTTGTATGGTTATATGAAAATTTTGGGAAGCACAAGTAATAATCATTGCCTTGGAACAACAAAGATTTTGAGTGTTGTTGTGGTCTAGGCGTCGGCTAGGAGCTACAAGCATGCATATCCATATTTTTTTTCTTTTTATTACTTGTAAAAATCTTGTGTATACCTTTAATAAAAGTGAGCTTAGACAAAATTTTAAATGATATGTATACATTAAACGCGAGTTTTGGTCACGGACAAGGAACCATGATGACGGAGTTAAAAATAATAATTTACAGTTAAGAAAATAATAACGGGGTGCGTCGTAGATTTTTACGATACTCAAAACGATTAACGCACGCGCGGTCAAACGTTGACTCGCGAAACGTCAAAAATAAATATTTTAAATTTCCGTTCGTATTAAAATACGAAAATAATTATTTACGACAAATAAAATTTTAAATGTCGACGTTCGCTTACGAAAACCCGTAAAATAATAATAATGACGTCGAACTCGCGATCGTCATACGCGTCGTGAAACTCGGGTTGTTACATTCCACCCACCTTAAAAAGGGTGGCGTCATCGCCGCTCGTCCTTTCATACTCGCCTTATCGTCCGTTCGCGGCATGATGGCTTCTCACCAATGCGCGGGTTCGTGCGTTCTTTATTAAACAAATGATACGTCCTCCATTCTCCTTGACCATTCCGGATGGAAAGTCAGTCGAAACAAATGGTAACTATACCAACAAACTATAAATACAATCGTGAAGGCTCTTATCACAAGAGGCAAAACAAATTATAAAATATATTCGACAAAACCGATCACGTCGTTCTAATTTTTATAGTCACGCTCTTTACGACGGATAATATACGTCGCGGAATGTATCCGATTAAAATAACCATTATGCCGTTCTCACGAGAAATTTTCTTAAATGGATGATCGATCCAAACTTAGTTGGGGATCATAAAAACAACAAAACCAAGCGCGGTTCGCTTATCAGAACCAAGACCAAAACTTACGTCGTTATTTAAAATCAAAATATATGTCGTGCTCAAATACGGAATTATACCAATATTCAAAACCGAGAGTATACTTCATTACCAAAAATCCAAAACATACGTTGCTTACTAAAACCAAGATAGGCGTTAAGAATCAAATTTGATATTTATTTTTATATCATTATAAAAAACTTGAAAGAAAAATTGCTTAAAATTGAAGGAAATACAACTTGAAAAATTAAAAACAGAAAAACAACAACAGAAATATGAGACCTAGAGCTGCTATTTATAGAGAAATGAAGAAGAGGATTGGAAGTAAATTCACTGAAAGCTACTTCATTTAATCGTGGCCTTTTGATCTTTATAGCGTATTAGTAGACTGTTGATTGGATTTGTGAGGTTTCCTGTCAATTAGGGATTGACACGTGGTCTAGGTGTAGGGTGGGAGAAGGGATTTATAACACGGTAGAAAGAGAAAGGGAGGGGGGTGGTAATTCGGTGCTGGGTTTTTTGCATGGTTAAAAAAAGGCGGGAAAAAACGTTTGGTTTGTTCGTGTTGATTATAAAAACGCGTTGTCTGTTTGAAAGATATAGGGTTATGTCAAGAATGTGCCTGCGATGCACCCGCCCTTTGTAGTGTAAAAAGAGATTTTGGACATGGCTATTTCAGCCCTTGGTGGTTTTCTTCTTCTTTTACTATCTTATTATATACACTTTCACTATTTGCAACTTTGGGCCCATAAACTACAAAACTTCCAAATTGGCCTTTAAATCTTGAATCCTAAGTTCATAAATGTCCTTTGAACTTCATTTTGGGTCTTGTGTCTTTCTTTCTTGCTGTGTGCGGATGATCCTCTTTGATCTTGCTGTTCCATCACTCTTTTTCTGTTCTCTTTCGATCCTTGTCGATTTCTGACTGTTTTGCTTCTTTTTGTCATTTTTATCCTTTCTTGCACATTTAACACAAAAGCATACATTTTTCTATTCTTTTGGCATTATTTTGGCTTTTATTTGGCAAAATCCCGGGTTTTTATTATATACAATTAAGCATTTATCAAAATTCCCAAAACTAAAGGATTGCCGAGTCCCTCACGCAAAAAAAAAAAAATTATGTTTGGTTTATAACAAGTGTACACTTTGTAATCAACAGTTTCCAAAATGCCCTTGTTAAAACCTTTTATTGAATTAAACCTTTGTTAAAACAACTTAATGCCTTTTCTCAACATTTATCTCAAAGAAACACATTATGCAATCATTGCAAGATTTGCAACATTTTAGGCTCATTGAAATAGGCTACTCCCGATTAAAAAGCACAAAAGAGGAAAATTCGTCAACCTTGACTGTTCACTAACTATACAAAGATTAATACAACAAGATCATTTCATATAAGTCCAAATGAATTAATCTCTTATAACTTATAACTTGTAACATTTACTCCAAGGAAGAAATTAATGATTAAGATGTGTGTACTCCTTTTTAACTCAACCATAGATCAATTAATCATCATAAGTTGAAATCTAATCAAAGCTTTACAAATAAGCCCTTGTTAGCCTCAAATGTTAATAACATAGATAAATCTCGACTCAAAGCTAAAAGAGATTAGGAAACAAAAACTTTAAATTGATTGAGAAAATGAAAATTTTTAACACATCTCCTTTATTTTGTTCCATAAATACAAAAATTATTTTTCTTGCTTTTATGCAATAGGAATGTTTTTGTTCTTAGTTCGAACCACCATACCTTAGGCCTTTCTCCCAATAGGAAATATCGCAACAACAACCCGGTGAATTTCTTATTTCTAACCCCCCACAGGATGAAGATCCGCCGCTGCTAAAACGTTTGTGGGTTACCGCGACAACACCTTTTCCACCAAAGCCCTAGAATCCAAGTCCCCTTAGTTGCAATCAAAAATTCAAAAAAAAACCTAGGCCGCGCTCCCTAGTATGAATGCTACGAACCTTAGTCCTACGTACATAGTTTTAATCCTTAGTTTTGCGACCCCTCCTAGTCATTCTCTCACAGTGGATACGCCAACGATTAAAAACTACATATAGCTTTTATTATTCTATTTTTGCGAATGCTTCATTGGCACGAAAAATAATGCTTTTGCATTAGAAATGCTTCATTGATGCATTCTTTTTCTAAATTAATTGATGAATGGTAAATTTTCACTTATGAAAATCACCTTATAAATTTGGAAACCAAAAAATCCTTACTTACATATTAAAAAAGAATTCTTTTTTCAAAATGTAAACTTTTTCTAGAAGACCATTGGTTTCTTAGTTAAAATAAAAAAGAGCAACGTTATGATTAAAATGTGTAAAGAGCCTTGTGGGAGTAAAAAAAAAAAGAAAAAATTTTACAAAACAGTTCAAATAACTTTAATTAGGTTTTCCAAATAAACCTTGCTTAAGCAAATACACTTATATTTAAACTACATCATTTCCCGTTCTACACATTTAAAATCCAGAGCCATTAGGATTTTGTGAAGAGCTTGGCCCAACAAAAGGTAGGTTAAAGAACAGCTAGGCATTTTTCACCCTGTCAAGGTCAAAATTAACTCCTATTCTCACCCAACGACTACCAAAAAGTGGTGAATTATTTCCAAACTAAGCTCTTTTGATCTTTTTCCTTGTAGGAGCAAAAATTTTAAAATTCTCATTTTTTCACAAAAATGTAATATTCAAAAAGGTTCAAGGCACAAGGTTGCCGTGATAGTGCAGTCAATCTCGAAGAATATCCTTGCCCCAAACTAAAATTGAAACTTTGTCCGTCAAAGTTTAAATAAGGGTAAAAAGGAATCTTTTACAAAATTCTATAGTCATGCCAAAAGAATAGGATGTTAGTTCATAAAGACAAGGATAAGAGATTTCCAAATTAATGAATGAGAAGATTGGAGGACATCAATGGAATAGTAGTAATTGCGTTTGTCCTTCCACAATATTGAACCATGAAATCTTCCAAAATTCCGGAAAACCTATACAAAACAAACAAACAACAACAACGAAAAAGAACAAAGCTTCCTCTCATTTTTAACATTGTTAGCTCAAAAACCTCTCTAAAACTCTTAGTTTTTTTGTTAACCAGTAAAGCTATACTCGCCCCCGAATTAAGTTGTCTTTGGGAAGCAAAGAAAATAGAAAGAAAAGAAATAAAAGATAAGTCATGGTGCCTCCCAACGAAGCGACTGATTATATAGAGTCCCTCGTTCGCTTGACTCTTTCCCCAAACTAGGTTCATTATGGTGGGTAATAGTAAGGGTGAAGAAAATCTAAGAGGTGGAAACCTCCCCAAACTAAGGATGAAAGATATACCGTAGCATTTTTGATTCCGGGTTCAAAAAACTTTTTAGAAAAGATTTTAAAGAGAGAAAATGTTAACCTAAAATTCTTTGGTACAGAAAGGTTCAAATGGGTGGGTGGAGTGGGTCAAAAACATTAAGAGTCAAAAGAGCTTTAGATGGAGCTAACTCTTTTGAACTCTTATCCTTAAAAGCATCATTATCAAAAATACCCGGTTTAAAAACTTTATCTTCACTCCCCGTGGCCCGGTGACTCGACCGGGTCGATTATTGACCCGGTTTTCAAAACATTGCGTCAAATTACTAAACCTGGCAGATTTAATGTATACTAAAAATGACCCATTTTTCTACTAAAGTATATATTTCGATTCCCCCCCCGCCTCCCCCCAGTTTATTCGTTATTGGGAGTTAGAAGTCCCATTTTATATCAAAACGATCGTCTCGGATAGCTTTATCATATTTCAAAGCCTAAAATCATATTTTACAAAATCTCGATCCTTGTTTGGCGTGCCAAACTTTCTGCTCGCTTTTACAATTTATAAAACACCTTAAAAATCATTTTTAGACTTTTAACCCAACTAAAACATGTCTATAATGCCATATAATTTATGCTCAACCCACTTAATTATTTTATAACATTGATTAACTAATCGGCGCAAGATCTAAACGATTTCATCACATGCATGCCTCAAAATTAATATATATCGTAAAACAATCAAAATGATTATGAAAGAAAATGCTCACTAAGGGCTCAAGATCTAAAGAAAAAATATATCAGAACTCGACGTGTCCACTTTTCCTTCTTTGGCCGCGACCTCGAACCCACAATCGAACCAAAACCAAACCTCTAATCACTCTAAATTAACTATTCCAATAATGAGATCAAACCTAATTTAACAAGCCCACACCCTATTTGGGGTGTTTGCTCGGTTCGAACCCCACACAAACAAACCAACCCGAAACCCTTTCCAAATAAATCTCCCTTCAAACTTCAATTTACAATACCCAAATCTTTCTTAAGCCAACTCAAACCGAAACCCTTATAAGTTTTGTCGTTTCAGACCCAACCGCCACCAAGAACACCACTTCAATAATTATCAACCCAAAAATCTTCAAAATCGTATATTAGTCAAGTGTGAACAACATGATAAAACATAGTGCATAGTGTTTATTTTCATAATCAGATGACAAAAACAATCAACCAACTAAATCTATTCAAAAGCTAGAAAAATCACCACACCAATGGCGTGGTGTTTTTCGGGTTCGACGAAGCACAAAAGTGTAGATAATGTGAAGGGGAGGGGGCCAAGAAACTAGCTTGTACCTAACCAATTCCTTTCTAAATCATTTTTAATTAGGCACTTATGGGTACTCAAGACAAAATAAAAGTAAAGAATGAGTAGTCTTATGTGTTGTGTGTTTCCGGCCAGAGCAAAGAACAAGAGAGGGAGACAAGAGAAATTTCTTTACTATGGTGTTATTATTATAGGATATAAGGGGTAATACATTACTTGAAGCCATCAAACAAAAAATGATCACATTTTTGGAAAACAAAATGTTGAGTATAGGTTGTGGTCAAGGCCGCCGACTATACAAGTACAATGGCTAGGGGTAGGAGCCAAGCAAAAATTTTTTTTTCTACTTTTTATTACTTTGTTAACAACTTGTGTAGCATTATAATTTAAAGATCACGTGACATGGTTTAAAATAAAAAACGAGACCATAAATGCGAGCTTTGGTCACGGACAAAGGAACAAAGACGATAGGTTTCTTGAAAAAAATAACTAACGGTCAAGAAAAAAAATAACGGGGCGTGTCGTAGCTCTTTACATACTCAAACGAATTAACGAACCGCGATCAAACAAGATGTCCACAAACGTAGTCAAAAAAAACATTTAAATTCCCGTTCGCAAATAAAATCACGAAAATAATTATTTCATACAAATAAAAATTTTAATGTCAACTTCGCTTACGAGAAACAGCTAAAATACTAATAAAAAACATCAAACTCAGATTGTCAAATAAACGCGTCGTAAACGCGGTTGTTACATGACCAAACTGAGTGTCACAAATGTGGCAAAAAGGGTCACTCTGCAAGAGACTGCTGGTCAAAAACTTTAGTTTCCACATATCAGTCACCCTTTCAAAGACTTTGAAGCAAAATACAACAAAGTCAAGGCTAAACTAGCTCTCATGAGTTCAAGTACTTTAGCCTCTAAAGCTTCTATGATAAAGAACAAATGTCGTATCGCTGAAGCCTATGAATGGGATGAAGAAAGTGTCATCAGATGACAATGAGATGGTGGAAGTGAAAGTACTCATGGCACTAGCAGAAGAAAATGATGCGCCATATGTATGAACAAAGAAGTGCCACAAATGGTGAATTGGTAAAGATCTCTATGAGAAAGGTACAACACACTTCTTCTGAAATAAAAAGATAAATGATAATAAGAAAAGTCTGTAACACCCCCAAAATCAGGTCGCAGCGGAATGGTAACAATGGGGACTAAGCAAAGTACAAAAATAAAGATATTGAAAACACCTTAAAAGGACGTTAAAAATAAGATTCAATTCAAATGTCAGTACAAAATAATCAGAGTGTAATAAACATTTCAAGTACATATTTAATTAAACAAAAGCTTCATAATACCCAAAAGATGACTTAAGTTTTTAAAGATAATAAAAGTTGCATTGAATATAGATAAAACACAGAATCCGTCTTCATTGATATCCGCCACGGCTCCCCTCCAATCTTCATACCCTAGGACCTGAAATTACATGCTAAAAGTCAACACAAAGGTTGAGTGAAATCATAGGTTTATCGGTAAAAAGGGTGGACCACAAGATCGAAGTAATAGTAGACTCTGAAACACATTCAGTAGTCCAAAACGTTTATTATTGCACTAAGCTCATGACCCCGAAGCCTTAACTAGATTTGTGCCCCAATCAGAATATAGGATGCTTGCCAACAACCTAACACCTCTCAATGTTAAATGCACCTTGATCAAACTAGTGACCCAAGGAAAGGTGGGGATTGTCAGTCCCGATAGATCTATCCACAACACTCGCGCTTACTACAATAGCAATTAACGGTTCATGATAAATAGGGACTTCACGGCAATAAGGTAACTTAGCAATAATATTCAGGCAGTAATCTGGATAGCATACACTTTGTAAACACTTTGAAAACACTTAGAAAAACACTTGTGTCCAATAGTAAAACAAGCAATGTAATTCACCCCGTAGATTTTGTAAAACAATCACGTAGTAAAAAGGGGGCTATGAACTCACCTCGAGTGAATGGTAATCAACAAGTATTCACAATAGAAAATGCGTCACGCTTACGATCGAATGCAACCTAATCCAATATAGGTCGTATAAGTACTAAACACTTTGATTATTTATAGGTCGTATAGCTCATCATACTATCGTTCGGGCTATCATAATTAAGAGGTCATGTAGTGACGTATGAGGAGCTAGGACACTTTAAATCGTAAATCCAACAACTCGTCGATACGCCACCCCGAAGAGGCCTCATTATGAAACTCCCTAGTAATATAGTACTTTGATTAACTAATACCACATATAATTCTATATAGCTACATCACCATCTAATCGTTTTAGTGAAATCATATTTATAAAGTAAAAACGTTTATAAGTATACTTTAGTAAAACTGGCGTAACTTTCTCGTTTTTAGTCCGTTTCTTTCGTTTCTTACGTCCACGCCTTCGTATTAAGACGAGTTATCAAAATATAACATTTTCAAAATTTGAGTTTTTCTGATGAATAGTGATTTTACTGTTCATAACAGCTATATATTTATTTTTATAGATTTAGTTATCGTAAATCTCGTAAATGTCGTAACTTATTCGTTTTAACTCCGTTTTTAGCGATTCTTTCGAGTACGTTCTCGTATTTAAAAGTTTTATCATATTAATGATGTTTTAAAAATATAAGTTTCTGTGGTGAATAGTAATTTTTATAAAAATAGTTTTATAAAAGTATATATTTAACGTAAACTTGAAATCGTCGTATCTTTTTCGTTATAAATCGGTTTTTCGAGTTTCTTATCATTTTGGAATCGTCATGAGACGAACTATCTTTTAAAAACATGTTGGGGCTGTGTCAAAAGTCGAACCAAAACAGTAGGTTTTGAAGTTGTTGATGAAATGTGTTTAAAACTTGATTTTAAGACTTTTTAGGTTAACAACTTTGTTACAAGTACTTTACAAAACTTCATATCTTATGTCTTACATATAATAGGTTCATTAGTTCATAGTTTGTCCTTGTGTTCAAATAGTAAGTCCTCTAATCTCTCTTTTAATCACAACTTTATTAAAGAAACCCTAATTTAGCAAGTTTACACATGAACCTTTTATACTTTAACAAACATGTTACCATACTTATAATTCCTTTATTCCATGATATTATCAACTACACAACATATGTAAAAGTGTTCAAAATCATAACCACAAGCAGAAATATGTTTTACATGTTTAAAAGTATCCTAATGGTGATATTGCTAAATAGAACATATAAACTCATAATATGATAAAAGTAAAGACATGAAGGTTTTTAGATAACCTTATAGTGATGTATGATGATGAACCAAAGTATCTAAACCCTTGTTTAGATATAAAACCCAAGCTTGCACTAATGAAAACCCTAATTATCCAAATGAAAACCCTAGCTTCCTTTCTTTGATAAATACTTGCAAATGGTTAACCAAGGCTTGTAAATACCTTAGTATATCTTAGGAAGGATGTGTGAAGGCTTGTATATGATGTAGAAAATTTTGTATGGATTGAGTTGGAAAGGGGTTTTGAGCCGTGGCTATGTAGAGGAGAAAAGAGAGTGTTTTTGATCTTTTACACCAAGTGTTTTGTGTATGTATGTGTTATAACTCTTGCATACAAGTATATATATGCCTAGTTGGTCAAAAGTTTGCAATAGTGGTCATGGGAAACAAGATGAGGGTCTTAGGGAAAGTCCTTGGTCTTTGGTCTTTGGTTCCTAAAAGTGGAGATTATCCCATGAAAACAAGGAAAGTGTTCCTATGATATTTTCTTTGTATCTTTGAGTCCAAATCCGGCCATATGAGCATATGGAATAGATATTTGAGTTAATTTTATGTATTGGGTATAAAAGTGAGTATTTGTTGAAGCGTAGAAAAATTTTGGTGCTTCCGGGTATGCCTAAACGTAATTTTATCGCGAAACGTAATCAATTTACGTAACCAATAAAAATAAAATAAACAAAGTTAATAATTATACTCAAAATAATTACTTAACACTTGCTTGATGTAAACATTTATTTGTTTGGTGTCCGTTTACGCTAAACGATAATTTTTAACTTACGCGATTTAACTTAACTATTAAATTAAAAGTAAACGCGTACGAGAAAAAAATAATTAGCAAAATAAATGACGTCGTAAATGACCTGAAAATACGGAATGTTACAACCTATGTTAGTAAATGTTTGACATGTGCTAAAGTCAAGACTAAACCCCAAAGGCCATCGGGTTTGTTGGTGCAACCCGAGATACCTCAATGGAAATGGAATAATATCATTATGGATTTTATCACAAAGCTTCCTAAGTCGTCACAAGGTTATGACACCATTTGGGTGATTGTTGACCGACTTACTAAATCTGCAATCTTCGTACCAATGAGGGAAACTGATCCTATGGAAAGATTGGCAATAATGTACTTGAAAGAGGTGGTCACGAGGCATGGAATACCTGTCTCAATCATTTGTGATCGCGACCCTAGATTCGCATCAAATTTCTGGAGGTCACTTCAGAAGGCCTTGGGTACGAATTTTGATATGAGTACTACATACCATCCACAAACTGGCGGACAAAGCGAGAGGACTATTCAAACTCTCGAGGATATGCTGCGTGCTTGTGTGATCGACTTTGGAAAGGGTTAGGTTAACCATTTTTCATTAGTTGAGTTTTCATATAACAATAGTTATCACGCTAGCATCAAGGCTGCACCATTGTTGGGCCGAGGTTGGAGAAGTTCAACTCACCGGTCCAGAAATAGTTCAAGAGACAACCGAGAAAATCATTCAGATCAAGCAAAAAATTCAACCTGATCGTGACCGACAAAAGAACTACGCATATTCCTCAAAAGCCGAGCAGGGTTAACAATACGTTTCAAGTATCCAACTTGAAGAAGTGCTATGCCGACGAACCATTAGCCGTTTCGTTTGATGGACTCCATATTGATGACAAGCTTCATTTCATAGAGGAACCAGTAGAAATCATGGATCGTAAAGTTAAACAATTAAAACAAAGCCGCATTCCAATCATTAAGGTTCGAGGGAACTCTAGGAGAGGTCCTGAGTTCACATGGGAACGTGAAGATCAATTCCGAAAGAAGTATCCACACCTCTTCACAAAGACCGCACCGTCGTTAAGTGCCGCGTCTTAAGCCTTGAGGACAAGGCTCACTTAACAAGGGAAGACTATAACACCCCATGTTTTCAGGTCATTTTACGACGTCATTTATTTCACTATTTATTTTTAGTCTTGTACGCGTTTGCTTTTAATTTT